>JAZFAU010000429.1:90000-152500 GCA_037178615.1 Dione vanillae | reverse complement strand
CCAAAGGTATCCAATCCCACATCCTTTTCAAATTATCGTCCAATATCCATACTCTCTTTCCTTTCTAAAGTCTTAGAGCGCATAGTACATGAACAATTATATCAGTTCCTACATAATAACAATATCCTGTCCTCGTTCCAATCCGGATTCCGTCCGGGGCACAGCACAGTAACTGCACTAAATAAGGTATGCGATGATATAAGATATGGGATTGACAATCAGCAAGTTACTATTCTTGTGCTGTTGGATTTTTCGAATGCTTTCAACACAGTTGACTTTGATATTCTTTTGGCCATCCTAAGCTCTATAAATTTTTCCCCAAAAGCTACTGAATGGTTTTCTTCTTATCTCCGTGGGCGTACTCAGTGTATTAAGTTTGATGGGAAACAAACTTCTCAATGTCACATCTCAGCAGGTGTTCCACAAGGTGGTGTACTGTCTCCATTACTGTTTTCCATTTTTATTAACACTCTTACTCAACACATAACATCTTCATACCATCTTTATGCTGATGATTTACAGATTTATAAGACTGCTTCTATAAGTGACTTACCCAGAGCAATTGAAAGTATCAATTCTAATTTACAAATTATTAACACCTGGAGTAAGTCGTTTGGACTGTCTGTAAATCCTACTAAGTCTAAAGTATGTATGTTCGGAACCTCTAAGCAGTTATTTAAAATTCCTTCACCTCCTCCTTCAATTCTGTATGATAATATTTGTTTAGAGCATAGTGCTAGTGTTGTGAATTTGGGAATCAGATTGGACAGTACATTCTCCTGGTCACCTCAAATTTCTGAACTGAGCCGTAAGATCTTTTGTGTTATAGGAAGTCTAAGAAGATGGCAAAATTTTTTGCCGTTAAAAACTAAAATATCTCTTGCTCAAACTCTTCTTCTTCCTATACTAGATTATGCTGATTCGTGCTACTTAGACTTACCTCAAAAATTACTACATAAGCTTGAACGGATGCAAAATCTCATAATTCGGTTCATCTTTGGTCTAAGGAAGTACGATCACGTAACACAATACCGTACCCAGCTAAATTGGTTAACCGTAAAAGACCGGCGGAATCTACATTCACTTACTCTCCTTTACAGTATCCTATACCATCCTGTCACTCCGTTGTACCTCAAAGAACGATTTAAGTTCTTGGGGTCGAGCACCCTTCATTCCCAACATCTCCGTTCCCGCAACAACAATCTCCTAGAAATTCCTCTTACCCACACTAAATGCTATGGAGACTCTTTTACTATCAAAACTGTAAAACTCTGGAATGCGTTGCCGGAGGAAATTAGAAAATCTCAGACGATAGAAATATTCAAACGTCGGCTTAAAAAGTACTATCTTACACAGTAGTCTCCTGTGTGTATGAATTTCATTTACATGTATGTATGTATGTATTTATGTATTTATGTATGTATGTATGTATGTATGTATGTATGTATGTATGTATGTATGTATGTATGTATGTATGTATCTAAGTATGTATGTATATATGCATGTGTGTATGTATGTATGTATGTATGTATACATGTATTTATGTATTTATGTATGGTAGTACGTATGTATTGATATGTAAGTGTATGTATATTCAAACGATTTTAACGATTACTTTTTGCACTCTTCCGTGTCCTTTACTGTCTTACTGTCTCTAAATGGTTGCCTGTAAGAGATCACTTGCAGTGATAAGACCGCCGTTGTACATATGATACATGTATACCTATTTACTTTTTCTCTTACATTCTATGTTGTGTGTGCAATAAAGAATTATTATTATTATTATTATTATTATTATTATTATTATTATTATTATTATTGATGAAAACCATCCTAAAGAACAGGCGGACGTCCGTAACAAATACACAACTGGACCATATCTATGTCCTAAGGCAGATTCTGCAGAAATACAAGGAATACAACAAAATTTATTATCTCGGATTTGTGGACTACAACAAAGCCTTCGACTCCATAGAACATGAATATATTTGGGAATCACTGCGTAATCAAGGAGTACATAAGAAATATATACGAATATTGCAAAACATCTACACAAAATGTACAGCTATAGTCAGATTAGAAATAGAGGGGGAGGAGTTTTCTATATTGAGAGGGGTTTTTTTTTTACATAGTGAATCTGAACTATTGGTTATATATGATTATTATTATGTTATCTGCACATCAACTTTTGGGGCCTGTAGATGGCGGGAATTTCATTTGTGTATTAAGACTATTTTAATTTATACTTAATTCTTACTTGCTAACTATATAAAACAAACATCTTCATCATATTTAAAGTAAGGGACTTATACAATTAAATTAGCCATTGTTGACAACTATAACATTCAAGTTATAGTGACAACAGGATGTTTCCTATTAATTTATTCTTTATTACTCTACAGCAACAGGCTTTTTTTTTGTTTATACCTGGTTGCTGCCATTTTTTATTCTTATTTTCTTTTTTTAGTCACATAGTCACAGAATTCTGTGAAGTATGTTCTTATTGATTTATAGGATTTCTCCACAATAAAAGAACGTTACTTTCAATAATCAAGTTATATTGTTAAAGAGAAAACGTGTCGACAAGAATACAGAGTTACAAGCCCACCAAAAAGTGACATTACACAACTAGTGATGTGAACATAAAAACTAAAGCCACAGTGGCGCCAAATTTAATGTTCTAGTTGTCTTTTATTATCTTATACTCCCACTAAAATTAAATTTATACACAACCTTTCAAAATTCTCAAAAAAAAAATTAAAAATATAAACTTTAACTTTTTTGCCAGAGATTCTACTTTTGAAATATGTTGAGCTATACTATCATTTAAATCTAAAAGCTATACTATCTTTCAAAATTCTCAAAAAAAAAATATAAACTCAACCAAATATCTGACCTCTCAGATAAATAAATATTTGGGATGACAGGGCTTTTGTCAAAATATCTGCTAACTGGTCTTTACTTGAAACATAATTAATTT
The DNA here is from genome assembly GCA_037178615.1 of Dione vanillae. Classification (NCBI taxonomy): domain Eukaryota; kingdom Metazoa; phylum Arthropoda; class Insecta; order Lepidoptera; family Nymphalidae; genus Dione; species Dione vanillae. The sequence continues at coordinate 149,520 of JAZFAU010000429.1, read as the reverse complement.
TGATTAAACCCAATTCAACCTTTTCCCTTATGAAATTATATTTTACATCTATGTGTTTTGTACGCTTGTGATAGACAGGGTTATTAATTAGTCTAATTGCACTTTGATTGTCTACATACAATGTGACACTTTTTATACTTTCATCCAAGTCTGCCATTATTTGCTGCAACCATAAAATCTCTTTTGCAGATTCAGAAGCTGCTACAAATTCTGCCTCAGTTGTGGAGAGAGCAATGGTTTTTTGTTTTTGACTAGACCATGTTATTGGTCCACCATTCATCTTAAAAATATAACCTGTTGTAGATTTACGTGTATCTACATCACTAGCAAAATCAGAGTCTGAGTATCCAATCAGATCACTGCTTTCTCCATATTTATACATAAATCTATGGTGTTAATTAGGTATCTAATTGAGCGAGTGAGGAGCGCAGCGACGAGCGAAGCTCTCTGTTAGTGGGGGTCTATGCATTCTTTGTTCGCTAACTCCTCCTAGACCACTGAACCGATTTTGATCGGATTTGTTTTAAACGATCACTATGGTCATGAGGAGTGCAAACATATATAAAAAACTGTGATCGGACATGTCCTTGAGGAATAATTGAGAAAAAACCAACAAAATTCGATTTTCATTGAAAATGCATTGGATTAGCTTGCGCGTGCAATTTGTTTACATTTAGTCGAGTTACGGCTCGATTCGAGAGCAAAGCTTTTGCGAAATTTGTCGTGTAGTAGTCCGATTTAGGCCATTTTTGAACAATTTTTCACTCCACATATAATTTTGCATACATTCTAATTCGGTTTGTCAAGAAAGTGTCTTTATTTTACCGCTTCCGCGCTCGCTCAATTAACAGGCCGGATGGGCTGAATACCTAGTTACACGTTTAACAGCATTTACATGTTGTTGGCTAGGATTATTTACATATCGACTTAATACATTCACTGAAAAAGATATGTCAGGTCTAGATACAGAGCTTAAAAATATCAGGCAACCTATAGCCTCCCGATAAGGAAAGTTAACAACATTCTCATCTAGATTCTTTGTGATAATAACATTTACATCTGCTGGTGTACTAGCAGCATTTGCAGTACTCATACAAAATTTATCAATAATTTCCTTTATATAATTTCTTTGATTAACATAAATACAGTTATTTTTTCGTTCAATTTCCATTCCCACAAAATATTTTAAATTTAATTCTTTAATTTTAAAAGCTTTGTTTAAATACTCAATTATTTCTTTAATAAGTTGTTTACTTGAGGATATTACAAGGGCATCATCAACATATATTATTAAGAATACTTTTGTTTTATCAAAGGTACCAACATAAATACAATTGTCAGCCTGAGACTGTACAAAACCATAGTTCTTTAGAAAATCAGCAAACTTAAACAAGCATCTAGATGCTGGAACAAAACAGCATCTAGATGCTTGTTTAAGACCATATAAAGACTTATTCAATTTTAACACAAAATCATTCCTAACAGATACACCTTTAGGAAATTCAATAAAAATATCTTCCTTGAGAAACCCATTGAGAAATGCAGTTTTAACATCAAACTGTTGAATTTCTACATTATATTTAGCTGCAATAGAAAGAATAATTCTTATTGAGCTTTCATACCTAGTTGTTGGTGAAAATATTTCCTGATAATCAACATCTTTTATCTGATTATAACCACATGCACACAAACGAGCTTTATAACGGATATTTTCATTATTTTCATTCTTCTTGATAGAAAAGACCCATTTGGGGTTCGTTGACCACACCTTTTCACCATAGTCCAAGTATTATTAACTTTCAATGCAGATAGTTCTTCTTTTATGGCTTCTGACCATTTATCTTTCTGAGGACTTTTTATTGCTTCTTCATATGATTGAGATAGTGACAATTGTATAAGATTGGCTTCAAAATGCCTATTATGCCTTGGTCTCAAGTTGATACTTCGTGTTTCTATGTCACTCAATTCTTGAGATGGTTCATATGCTGGATCATCACTATTGCAACTCGACAAGCTATCTTCATTCTCATATGATAGAATTTCAGTTATGGTATTACCTACATTTTCTGGCTCAGGAATTTCTGTACCCTGGCTTACATGTATGTCATTATCACTATCAGTAATACATATTTTTGCAATGTTCTTTCTAGTTTCTGGCACTTGCTGTTCATCAAAGATGACATTTCTTGATATTTTTATCCTCTTGTTATTTAAGTTATAAATTCTATAATTGGTATTATCATATCCAACTAAAATCATCTTATCACTCTTCTTATCTAATTTTTTTCTTCAACTCATCTGGAATGTGAACATAACCAACACTTCCAAACACCTTCAAATGTCCTATCTGAGGTTTTATACCATTCCACAATTCAAAAGGTTTCTTATTTGGGCACTGGCTTGAAGAAGTCCTGTTTAATATATAAACTGCACAATTAACAGCTTCAGCCTATAAATCAAGGGGTATATCTTTGGCATACAACATTGAACGCGCACTTTCTACTATAGTTCTTTGTTCTCTCTCAGCACGGCCATTCTGCTCTGGAGTGTAGGGTGCTGTGCGTTCATGAACTATGCCCTCTTTATCCAGATACTCCTGAAATATTTTGTTGACATACTCTTTACCATTATCAGTATGTAACACTGTAACATTATGCATATATTGATTTTTTATAATAGCATTGTATTTCTTAAATACTTGAATGACTTCATTTTTATTCTTAATGAAATATACATGCCTGTAACTTGTGGCTGCATCTTTAAATAATACAAAATATTTCATACCTTGTATTGATAAATGATTCATTGGTCCACATACATCACTATATACTAGATCTCCTGGCTGTAAATTTCCTCGTACAGATTTATGAAATGGCAGTCTACACTGTTTTCCATATGCACATGCTTCACAGATAAAATCACTTTGTTTATTGTCTTTAATTTTCAAGCCTTCAACAATACTATTAGAACACATATTCTTAAATATACCATAGAATGCTAAGCAGTTTTCTTCTCCAAGTCTTTCATGGCACATTTTAAGATCACTTTGAGTATTTTGAACTAAGTTACAAGTATTTGGAATCAGTCTTTATATTCAACTCATACAAATTATTTTGTGTAATTTTAGCAATCATCACTACTTCACTATTTTTGTAAATTAAAGCATTTGTGTCCTTTTTAATGATAGTATAATTTTTTCTTATTATTGCCTCTTCTGAAAACAAATTTCTTCGGAGGCTGAGAACATAGAGTACATCACACAATTCACTGTCCTCCCACTGTCCGTTGACATGTCTCTGAATTAGAATTTTACCAATACCAGACACTTCTACTGATTGTTTATTTCCTAATGTCAATGTTTTCTGACTGCTCTCAAAAATTTCTATAAAGAATTCTTTTCTATAGGTCATATGTGCAGAGGCACCACTATCCAATATCCATATATCTTCTTGGTTACTTGTGTAATTACTCTCTATATTAAATGCTAACATATCTGCGCCTTCTTGCTGAGGCTTTCTATATTTGGATTTTCTTGGTGCACGACATTCCTTTGAAAAATGACCACGCTTCCCACAATTATAGCACTCAAACCTATGTTTGCTATTAGTTTTGTTTTGATTTGGACCACTACTACTGGGTTTATTTTGATTAGAGTGTTTTTTCCATCCTTTATTGGCAATAAGAAAAGCTATCCCATGTTGTTGTTCATCTTCACTTGCCAAACTTGCTTCTTCATCTAACAATCGAGCAGTTAAGTTAATGATTGTTTGTTGTTCTGGATCCATCGACATCCAAGCTTGCGGCAGTGGTCGATACTTAGAGGGCAAAGTACCAAGTATTTTTGTAATGATGGCCATTTCACTGACTTTTTCACCATTTTCATTTAACTGTTTTGCCAGAGATTCTACTTTTAAAATATGTTGAGCTATACTATTATTTAAAGACATTTTATATTGATAAAACTTTTCATGAATTAATATCTTACATAGTTCACTCTTTTGTTCATATATTGACTCAAGTTTCAACATGATTTCTTTAGCAGTTTCACAATTTTCAATTAATGTAATTTGGCTTAAATCCATTGAAGAAGTTATGAAAACATTGCCATGCCATCATTTTTCAACCACTCCGTATTATTTCCTTCTGGTTTCGGTATAGAAATATCAATTCCTTTTGCTTTTAGAGCACACTTAACTTGAAACTTCCATTGTCGAAAATTATTTCCATCAAACTTTTCCAAATGCATTGACCGCGTGGGATCCATTTTGAGGTTATTATATTGGCCACAATGTAACTTTTTCTTTGCCTATATTTCTTCTTTACTTTTATTTCTAGAGTTTCCTGGGCCCATAACCTATTGGTTTATAGGATTTCTCCACAATAAAAGAACGTTACTTTCAATAATCAAGTTATATTGTTAAAGAGAAAACGTGTCGACAAGAATACAGAGTTACAAGCCCACCAAAAAGTGACATTACACAACTAGTGATGTGAACATAAAAACTAAAGCCACAGTGGCGCCAAATTTAATTTTCTAGTTGTCTTTTATAATCTAATAGTTCTTATACTACTGGTTATTCATAATTTCTGCTATGGTGGTTACATTTATGTCTTTCCTCATCCTATTCTCTGCGTTCACGTGGGCTCTGGAGAGCATGGGGCATTCAGTTAAAAGGTGTAATATATTTTGCTCTTTTTCGGGATCGCACTCACACTGAGCGGAAGTTTTTAATTTAAATCTGGCCAGATACTCTCCATATCCCCCGTGGCCTGTGAATGCCTGAACTAGTGTTGGTGTCATTTTTATGTCTTATGTTATTTTGTGGGCTGCACTAGCTTTTGGGAAGAAGATCTTTGTTGTTTTGGCCTTGTCCGTTTTTGTGTATCTTTTGTCCCACTCCTCGACCGTACCCTCTCTCACAACCCTCTTTATATATGAGATAGGACACTCATCGTAATCTGGTGCCTTTTTTTTGTTAGAGGCCGCGCTTCTGGCCAGTTCGTCCGCCCTCTCGTTGCCAGGGATCCCATCATGCGCCTTCACCCAGAAGAGTTTGACATTAATGCCCTCTTTTGTCACTCTGACGCATCCTGGTCCTCCAACAACTCGAGAGCCGATCTGGAATCGCTCAGAATGCAGACCGTTCGCTCCGAGGATTCTAACGCTATTTTGGTGGCCTGGTAGAGCGCGAAGAGTTCCGCCTGAAATACCGTACAGAAGGACGATAACACGAACTTTCTGGACAGCACTTCAGCTTCCCCCTTCCAGCACGATAGAGCCGCTCCTACCCCGCCACCAATCTTGCTTCCGTCCGTGTAGATGAGCATACCCGTTAGACCATGCCCACCCAAGCTTTCCGGTTCAAGATCCTCGAGGCAATTAAACCCCAGTCCGAGCTCCTCCGACGGATGGGACAACTGGTCGAATGCAATTTTTTTCTCCACCTTCTTTCCGTGGAGAAAATCTTGCGGCTTACCGCGCTTGGCCTCGTATATGCTCGCTGCCTCCAGAACTTTTAGATCGAGGGGGATTAGCCCGCTCAGTACCTAGGCAGCATCCAGAGAGACCGTCCTGTAAGATTTAATAATCTTCTGGTCGAAACCTCTCTGAACGCTATTTTTGATGATTTTTAAAGTGTTAATCCATACTGAGGATAGAAAAAATACTTAAAACATATAAAAATTTGAATGTTCTAAGCATGTAGAACGCATGGCTCAGTGGTGAGAGCGCCTGCACGGTTCGCAGGAGGGCGCGGGTTCGAGTCCCGCTGCGTTCAAAATTTTTATATGTTTTCTTTAAGTATTCTCTCTGGACGCTGTCAAGACTGCTACTCGGATGCCCATACGCTTGCCGCATAGAGAATTATGGGCTCTATGACCGCGACGTACATCGTTCTGATGATCTCGGGGTTCAGTCCCTAGTTTATTTCGCGCATTAGTGGTTTATAAATGTTTATGGATTTATTGCAGATGTATTTAATGTGGTTGTTAAAAGTCAATTTATTATCTATAATGAGGCCTAAAATTTTAATCTCGTTAACTATTTTAATATGTGTACCACCCATTTGTATGAATGGAGTATCATATTTTAATTTGCGCGTGATGACCATTGCGTTTGTTTTGTGTGGAGCACACCTGAGTTTGTTATTTATACCCCATTCATACATTTGGGTTAGTACCTGTTCTGCTTGATGTGAAACTTGCGCACCTGAATCTCCCGAGATCACCAGGACAATGTCGTCTGCAAAAGCCTGGCAGTATATTCCAAGGCTCTCTATCTGGACCAAAAGGGGGTCGAGAAGGATGTTCCAAAAGGTAGGGCCGGCGATTGAGCCTTGTATACAACCTTTTGACGTGGCGACAGTGCACTTTTGGTCCGCGTATCTGACTGTGACTTATCGGTCTTTTAAGTAACTATCAACCAACCTTCTGATGTTGATAGGACATTCCTTCGCCGCCAGCTGGCATTTGATTGGTGGCCACCACGCACCATCGAAGGCGCCCTCGATGTCCAATGATACCACCAGGTTTAACAGCCTCTTTTTGAGGCCGTCGCTGAGATGGTTAATCAGGTCATATAGGGCGTTCTCGGTACTGGGCTGTGGGACAAAACCGTACTGTGTCCTGTTAGCCTTCGGAGGTAAATGGCACCGTATACGGCGAACCATCATTCTTTCCAGAAATTTGCCCAATACCGATAATAGGCCGATTGGCCTATACGATTTGGGAGGGGTGTAGTCGTCCTTCCTGGGTTTCCGCAGAACGACGACCACAGCCTCTTTTCATTGTTCGGGAAAGTGTGATAGCTCGAGGCATTTGTTTAGAAGGCCCAGGAACAACTCCGGAGCCGCCCCCGCGGCCTGCCTACATATGTCTGCGGTGAAACCGTCACCTCCCGGGGCCTTTTTCGGGTTTGACCTTTTCAGGGCGTAGTTCAGCTCGTGTATCGTGAAAGGGGGGTCTCGAAAGTTCCCGCTTGTCGTTCCTTTATTCACCTCCTCGGCCTTACGTCTGATGGCCCTGTGGATCACTGTGTCCTGTCGCTCGTCATCTTTGGGGAAGAAATTTGATGCCAGGAGTTCAACTGACTATTGTGGGGTTAGGGATTGATGGTTTATTACTAACGGCAGGCCTTCGTATCTTCCTTCCGAGTGCCGGATGACCCTGTATAAATCCCGTCCCACATTGACTCCCTGTCCTGTTTCTGACAAAACCTCTTCCAGCTTTTTATTTGTGCCGCCGCTGCCTCGGACTCGTATCTCTCTTTCGTCAAAACCTTGAAAGGTATTCTTTGATAACGTGGGGTCTCCTTTTTGGCGCGGCTACTTGGATTCTCCCTTTCTTTGTCTTTGCTTCTCTCCTTAGCCGATCCATCTCCTCACTCCACCACGGTAGGTTCAATGTAGTTCTAAAGACTTTCGCTGGGATTGCTTTCTCACATGCTGTTTTTATGCTCTCTGTATATAATTTTATCGAGTTTATTAATTTGTCTACGCTGTTAATATTTTCTACTTCTTTTAAATTTATGACATAATTTTCTAATTTTTTTTTATTTTTTTTTTTTTTATTTCAAAATAATTAGCTCTACAGACACTTGGTCCGTACCCTTTTTTAACTTACACTATATGTTCTTATTACAAATATTGATTATATTAATACATAGAATTAATATTTATCATAATGAACATCTATAATAATCTTTACATTTTTTTTTTATATTTAATATTACTTAGAATTAAGGCTATGGCTTATAAGCGAATTACATAAGTCTATACGTTTTATCCTTGGTTAAATAAAATTAAATTTAATAATAAATTAAGGTCGCTTGATAGTGTTACACAATAATTACAAAAAAAAAAAAAGCTTTGATGCGACCTATATCATAAATATTAAGGCATGTCCGCTATAATTGAAGTTGTGAGCGCTGCGTTCCTGTCTTTCATGGCCATCTTCAAATTGTACTCCACAATGCTTTTAGTTGTTGCACCCATCGCATTACGAATTAGTCTCATGACTGCATCGTCTTTGCCCTCGCTATAGTAGGTGCAGCTGTTGGTGTGTCGCGATATTGCTACGACCGCATGCGAGACACTATCATGTAGCTGCAGCTTGACCGATTTGCTGTTAATAACTACGACAGTCTCGCTGGTCAGGCCTTGAGCCTCATGAATCGTCAGGACCTTCGAACCTGTTTGTTTTCCCCATCCTTGGCTAATCAGAGATTCTTTTTCTTCTTGTGTGTAAGTCAGGTATAGAGTGTTTTTAAGATCCCCGGACATTGGCGTCAGCTTGATGTTTTTTGTAAAAAGGGAATGTATTGCCCTTTTTGAAGAGTATATGCCAGGATATACTTCTCGTAAAGCGTAGGCAACGTCCATGGGACTTCTATAAGTACACAATAGCTTCTCACTTATGCTGAGAATTCGTGACGGTCTTCGGTAAAACATTTCAAAAAGGTTATCTCGATCTATATAGGGTAGTTGGTTTAGGTCTCCTATTAAAAGTACTTCGTCAGCCTCTGAGTATATGCTTGCCAGTACTATTGAACCAAAGTGGTTCATATAGGCCTCGTCGACTATCAGACGATTGCACTTTTGTGATCCTCCTTGTGCACCGTTCACCAGTATTGACGCCATAGTGCGGATTTTACTTTGAACCAAATTCCCTATACGTTTCGACAACCTCTCTCTAAGTTCATTAGCTGCTTCTGTAGTACTAGTAACGACTATATCTTTTTCTAAATTAAATTCCTTGATTATCCAAGACACATCGATCCATTTTATCTTGGGGACCATCCACGGACGCTGATATGTGGAGTTCAGAGTGATATCTAGATATTTAGCTCTTTCAAGCATTCTACCCTCCAGCATTATCCGCGTGCACTTAGCGGTAACTACTATAGGATCATTGGCAGATGTGTCAAACTTGAGGTATCCTGTTGTACTGGTTTCCTCTTCATTCAGTTCGACAAAACTAGATGTTGCACTGTATGTGCTGCCATATAGTTACCCTTCATAATTCCCGCGATAATCTGACCGTTACTGTTATCATATATGGCGGCTTCTGCTTCCTTTAGTTTTACTCCCAGTATAGAGTACCCACCTCGAAAAGCAAGCATAATATCCTCGCACGTCCGTAACTTAACTTGCATTGTGGCCTTTAAGACGGCAAGAAATTCAAGAACAGCGTTTTTATAGTGGTCATTCTGTTCTCGTATTTGTACTAGGTTTGGTGGTTCTACCTGTTCCATTGCTGCCTTTGTTGGTTTTGATCGGGTTTTTACTGGTGAGACTTTTGCAGATTCTTTTGTGAACTTCTCCACTGCCGTCGCTTGATCATTTTGCACTGGAAGTTTCCTTCGACCCAATAGGCTCCCTATAATAGTTCTGAAGAAGCTACACATGGATCTTGCTGCTAGTTGTTTCGTCGTCAAGTCTGGACTATTATCTCGAGCTTCTACCGCCATTCGTTGTACGCGTTCTAAGCCACTTTCAGTGGTTGTACAAAGCAATGGTGAGGAATCCATTTGGACGCTTAAATGAGCAGGCTTAAGATAGCTAAGGTCTTCCCCTCGGTCCTCATATACTATAACCTCATGCTGTTTGGAAGCCTTTATACAACCCAGTCGGTCTGCTACTTCCCCTCTCTCGTACTCAACCACCATGGCGTCTACGCTAATTATTCGTTCTCCTTGTTCTTTTGTCTCACTTAGCAAATTGAGCAGTTCACAAGCCCACTTAAATGGCGTTTTTTCATTCCAATCGAGCAGTATTATCGATTTGTTTTTGGATTTTACTACACGACAGGTGATGTCCCCGACCATTCTCGCGGGTAGTGCTTCATAAATTTTGCGTCTAATTGCAGTTTTGCTAGTACTCCCATTCAATAGAACAGCCAGGCCAGGTGAAATCGAGATGTATTTATGATTTCTAGGGCGGTAGAAACTTATGCCCAACCTTTCAGTGTTTTTTCCCATGAAAAGAGCCACACTTATGGTCTTTAATCCTGGTTTCCCGATTTGAGCCTGTTGCAGTAAGTAGCAAGTTGTATCTGGATCTCGAAATTGCTGGTTTTCATGTTTCGTGTGTTGTTGTGGATTCGTGCTTGCTTGTGTTATAAGCGTACGTAGAGCATGTGAGCCTTCTTGTGTGCAATTTCTGGTGCTATTCCGACTACATGCAATTCTAAAAGCTATTTCAGCATAGGCAAGTAGAATCTTTCGAGAGTTAGGATCCTCCATTATAGCTGGCAGATTAGCCTCTGATAGCTCTTTGTGGATTTGCGCTTGAAGCTCGAACCGGTAGACAGCAAATCTTGGACATTCCAGCACAATGTGCATAACTGATTAATTTTTTTCTGGATCACATTCACAAAATAGAGAATCTTTGAGCTTAAATCGGTATAAGTATTCAGAAATGCCACCGTGACCCGTCAGCATTTGCACGTGCCACGGTGTAAGAACCGCTGCCCCCGTTACAGTGAATGCCAGTCTCACATCTGGGAGGAATTTCTTTGTAACTGAACCTGTCTGTGACGTTTCGTATCTGTCTTGCCATATACGTACAGATTCTTCTCTGATGATTCCTTTGACGTATGACAGTGGAATTTTGTCATAATCTTGAGTTGTGCCAGTGAGTGCCGCTGTTTTAGCCAGTTCGTCTGCGCGTTCATTCCCTTCAATACCCACATGTGCTCTGAGCCAAAACAGTCTAATACGTCTCCCTTCTGTTTTTATTTTCTTTATGTTTTCTCTTATTACTCTTACCAGGGTGTGGCCTGAATTTGGTTTTCTTAACAATTCCAGTGCTGATCTGGAGTCACTTAAAATGTTAACTATTTGATCTTTACTGGATGCGACGTTTTAAATTGCCCTAGTTAAAGCGTATAGTTCAGACTGGAAGACTGAACAATTCGGATTTAAGCTGAATTTTTCGCTACTGGTCTCTTTTCCTCCCTCCCATCTGGATAGGGCTGCTCCAACTTTTCCCTCAATTTTACTGCCATCAGTAAAAATCTGGGCGCCCTCAATATGGTGCAGACTGATGGTCTCTGGATTTAAGTCCTCAAGCAATTCGAAATCTATTGCTATCTGTGTTGATGGATGTGGCTGGAATAGACGGTTCTCTTCGACATCAAGCTCCTTTCCAGGTGGAAGGTAATTATTACAGAGTCCCTTCTTAACCCTGTAAAGACTCGCATATTCCTTAATTCTTATATCCAGTGGCAACAGTCCAGATAGTGACAGTGCGGATGTTAAAGACACCGTCCTGTATGCTTTGCAGATTTTTTGAGCAAAGCCTCGCTGGAGCGCGTTAAGCTGATCTCGAATCGCTTGCATGTCCGTTGAACGAAACCAGATAATTGCCGCGTACCTCATTATAGGCTCCACAACTGCCACATAGATGGTTTTTATGACTTCAGAGTTAAGGCCCCAATACACACGTGCTGCGCACGCTAGTTGTTTATAGATGTTTGTAGTTTTTTTTATTTGAGCAGACACGTGTGATTTGAAAGAGAGCCTATGATCAATTACTAGTCCTAGAAGTTTTATTTCCTTGACCAGATCGATTGTGGTACCCGACATGCGTATATGGGGAGGATCGTACTTAGTCCTTCTTGTCAGCAACATAACGTTAGTTTTTTGCGCTGCGAAGTTTAACTTATTCCGCTTACCCCAATCCACGACTGTCTCCAGAGTGCTATTAATTTTTTGCTCTAGATTGTGTGTGGAATGATCTGCAAAGACTAACGCTATGTCATCAGCAAAAGCCTGGCAATATACTCCCTGGCAGTCCAGTAATTGCAGCAGTGAATCCAATATGATATTCCAAAATAGATTCATTTTGGAAAAAAATTTCTAATTTTAACTTTAATTCATTTCTAAATTCGTCCCAGTTTGCCTTTTTTAGTATTGTATATTCTAGTAGTTTTATTTAGTTTCTCTTTATTTGGTTTCTTTAGAACTACATTGAACGCTATGGCGTTGTGATCGGAGCTGGTAACGCTTTCTTCGACTGTCCACCCCGTGATACACCCAAATATCCCCCTCGTGCATGCTGTGATGTCTACCACGCTCTTCCTTATCCCTCTCTCATCCGCCACGAATAATGTTGGTTTATTCCCCACGTTTAAAATTTCCATTCCCATTTCTTCTAGCGCTCCTGCTAGTGCCTCTCCTCTGTGATCCTCTCTGTCACTACCCCACCACGTGCTCCGTGCGTTGACATCCCCTCCCATGATAATATTTGAGCTTTTCAATTTCGTTTTTATTAATTTTATGTGGTTTATGTAGGGCTCTATATCTTCAGATCCTTCAAAGTATACCTAGTGGATATCACTCCAGCAGTCCATGTATCGGTACTGAGTGTTGCAACAGCTAAGTTCTCGGTAGTGAGTATTTGGTCTTCAATAATACTAATATTGTTGTCAAATACCACCACCGCACTCTTGACCGGTTTGACGCGATTAGCCAAATTCTGCACTACTCTGTATCCCGGTTTCGGCTTTATGCATCCTTCAGCGCCGACATATGGCTCCTGGATGATCCCCAAACTGACCTTCCTCCTACTTGCTTCGAGTATAAACTCCTGGAAGGCCAGCTTACTTCTTTGGAGGTTTGCCTGTAGGACTTTGTACGTTTTTCCTTGGGAGGTAGTCCGATTCTGTGCTCTTAAATGGTATGTCTCTGGGAGGCCTTTTTTTTTACGTGAGGAAATCCTGTTACGGATACCAGAACGAGTGGGGACTCGAACGGGTTATGTGGGACTCGCGGACCGGCAGATGTAGGCCAGTCCACATACCCACTAAAACCTCACGGTGCTCCTTCTCGACCGCCTTCGGCCGTGAGACACGGGAACTGCACAGTCTTCCGTGAATCACGGCGGCGAGAGCCTGTTAGGCACGTCGCGGAGTCAGGGGCGGTGGCCAGGTGAGTAGGCGGCCAGCTTCCCCAAGCTGACCGCCCTGATTAGGGCGGGAGGCGGCGATCGTGTGCCGCCCTCCGGCGACCCGGTCTCTTGCGGCGGATGGCGAGATTGGCGGATGCCTCCCTCGCCCGTTCCGCTGCCTCCTTCTCGAGCACCACTGCCTCGCAGAAGGAGGAGACCGCGTCCCACGATATCTCGCAACCGGCCATGGCTTTGCCCACGGCCGGAAGAGAGAGGTCGTTCCTTATGACGTCGCGCAAAGCGCGACGCCCAGGCACTGCACACCTCCAACGTGTGCTGGGCCGTCTCCTCGAGGCAGTCGTCGCAGTGGTGGCAGCGAGCGTCGGGCTCCCTCCCAGCGACCCGACACAGATATCTCCCGAAGCAACCGTGCCCCGTTAGTGCCTGCGTGGTGCGGAAGGTTAGGACGCCGTGACGCCTCGCCAACCACTGGCGGAAAACAGGACGAACTGCCTCGATCGTCCTCTGGCCGGCGGATGCTGTTGCCAGCCGGGACTCCCAAGCCTCCAATGCGGCTTCCCGCTCCTCTGCCACCTGTGGTGCTGACCTTGCCGGATCCCCGGACGCTGGGCCCCGACGCCGACAATAGATCGACGCTAGGGAAACAGCGTCCATGTCCCACGGCAGGACTCCAGCCAGCACGCACGACACCTCACCGGAGATGGTCCGGTACCCGCGTATCGCCCGGATGGCCATCACCCTCTGCGCCCTTCGCAGCAGGGTGACGTTGTGCCGATCCAGAGCGTCCGCCCATACGGGGGCACCGTAGAGGGCCATCGACCTGACCACTCCGGTGTACAGCCGTCGGCTCGAGGCGCTCGGCCCATTCACGTTGGGCAAGAGGCGCGCCAAGGCTGACGCTGTTTTCAACAGCTTCGGGGCCAAGGTGGAAAAGTGGCCCCGAAAACTCCACCGACCGTCCAGAACAAGTCCGAGGTACTTCATGCTCCTTTTGACGTCGATTTTGACGCCACCGACGATGATATGGGCATCTGGTGGTGGGCCCTTCCTGACCCAGCACCGATCCTTGTGGAACACCGGCCGACACCCCGAACTCCTCCCAACCTCCTCCCGGAGGGGTAAAGGTCACAGACCTCCCGGACAGGTAAGCCCCGATGACGCGGCGCAGGTATGGAGGCACACGATGGTAGATGAGTGCCTCCTTAATGCAAGGCCAGGACAGTGAGTTAAAGGCGTTGGCGATGTCTAAAGACACCGCCAATACCCCCTCGCCCCTGGCAACCGCATCCTGCGCATGGGACTTCACTTCGAGTAAGGCATCCACCGTCGACCGCCCCCTGCGGAAGCCATACTGCAGGTCCGGGAGGTCCGGACCTGTCCCCTCCAAATGGTGTTGTAGCCTCATGGCTACAACACGCTCGAAGAGCTTGGCGATCTCGCTCAAGAGCACGATGGGCCTCTAGGCGGAGGCTGAATCCGCCGGGCGACCCTCCTTCTTGATGAGGACTAACCTGCCTGTCTTCCACCGCTGTGGAATTATGGCTTGAGCCAGACAGGCAGAGAATAGCCCTCGCACTCTAGGCCCCAGGGTGTTCAGGGCCAGAGTTAAGGCCCGACCGGGAACGCCATCTAGCCCAGGGGCGGTGCTCTTGTGCCGAGATCGGCGAATAGCCTCTTCGAGCTCTTCCTCCTCGACCTGTGGTGTGACACTGTTGTCCTCCTTCTCCTCACGCGCTGCAGGGCGGGCCATTGAAGGTGGTGAAAAGTTGGCCCGCTGCGGGAACAGCGACGACAGCACTCCTCGGAGGATATCCGGTCGGAGTGTCTGCGTCAGGGGTGGAGACCAAGCCCGTAGCTTACCGAGCACCATACTTAGGTTAGGTAAGGCGTGCCGTACGGGTCTTGGTCTATTCCCGCCACCATCTGATCGTGCGATTCGCCCTTCGCACGACCGATTTCCTCCTGCAGCTGCGTCCTCGCCTCGACATAGACGCGGTACAAACGGTCTTCCTCTTGCTCTTCCTTTTGTACCCGTCTGCGATAGTGGCTGTACTGGTGTCTCGCGGCAACGCAGATGTTACGCAGTTGCGCCATCTCCTCCGACCACTAGTACACCTGTCGCCGTTGCGGACGACGCCTGGAACGGGGCATTGACGCGTCACAGATACGCGTCATCGCCCTCTGCGCCCAGGTGGCAGCGTCTTCTGCAGACGCCAAGCTCTGGGGCCGGGCTCGCGAACGATACGTCCACCACGGACCCGCCCAGCCTTCGCAGACACGTGTTGGTCGTCCCCCGATTGAGCACAGACAAACCGGTGGCAATCACCCACTCCGACAATGTCATACCACGCACCTCCGTCGTTGCAGAGCCCCACACGCTGGATTTCGCGTTCAGGTCTCCTGCGACCAGGACCTCCGCCGGACGTAGTCGTTCTACTATTTCCCCCAATCGGATAAGATATTCCTCGAACTCTGCTAGAGTTCGATTGGGGGAAAAGTAGACACCGACGATGGCTAGGTCGCCGACAAGTGCCACAAAGCATCCCGCACCCTCCTCGACTCGTGAGAAAGGCGGGGAGCCCGCAGCAACCCGGGTGATGAGTGCTACCACCCCGGTGTTGTCGACGACCCAGTCGTCCCTGGCGGGAACGCTGTAGGGCTCCGCAACAACCGCCACGTGTATCGACCACTGCGCCAGGCTTTGGAACAATAAGTCTTGGGCTCTGGCGCAGTGGTTGATGTTCGCCTGTAATATTTGCACACCCATTACTGGGTGTGCACTGGCAGAACCTCCGCACCATTGTTATGGGTTTCAAAAGCAGCTTGGCTTTTAGCCTTAGCAGCCCCTTTCCCCCCGCGCCTGCGCTTAAATTGCGCGCAGATCTTGGCGCAAGCAGCGCTGCCTGCCAAATGCTGGGCAGGTCTCTGCGCTTCTTCGCACGCCGGACAGCGTGGCGGATCAGAGCACGCTGCTTGCCTGTGTCCGGGTCGCCCACACCTGAAACATTGAGAGTTGCGGTTCACTTCGCTCGCACATTTTGCTGCCACGTGCCCCACTTCGTGGCAGCGGAAGCAGCGCAGTGCTCGAGGTTGCAGCAGCTGCACTCGCGCGGAAACAAAACTCACCAAAAGTCACGTGCCGCTAACCTTCATCGCCGCCATTACAAATCCAACATCGCAGCCGCCCACTCGACCAACGGCCTGCGCCACCTCCTCGGAAGTGGCAGAGTCGTCTAGACCGCTGACGCGTAACTCCGCACACTTCATTGGTCTCGCAACTCGGACCTCATTGGCGTCCAGTACCCCACGTAGGCACTGAGCCAGGGCATCTGCCTTGACTCCTTTGACCAGTAAAGGCGACCCTGAGTCGCATATCCTTAATGCCGAGGTTTTCCAAATTAACCTCCTCCTCAATTTGGTTAAGGACATCGCGATACGTGAGGTCCTTGCTAGCAGCGGCTGGCTGCAGAGTCAGCGTTACCGCCGCGGAGCGAGGTGGCCGTAGCTTGGACAGCTTAACTGACTTTTTCGCTTTTGGCACGGTCTGCTTTACCGGCTTTGCCGCAGTTTTCTTTTTTCCCTTACGCATCACAACGTTCCAACTCTCGGACAGATTGTCTGGGGCAGCAGGCAGTGGACGTGGCTCTACTGGCGCAGGCTGTTGAGCTTTCTTTGCCTTAACCGTCTTTCCCTTTTTCGTTTGCCTCTGCTTAGGCGCTGGGTTAGCAGGCGCTGCTAAAGTCGTCACCGTTGTCTCCGCCTGGCGCTTCTTGTATGCCGCCAACGGAGGGCGGACTGGTTTGGCTGGGTTGCCTGTCCTCTAGCGCCGCGAATCGCGTGTTCAGTAACTTGCCCACTTGCAACATTACTGAGCGCGACAGTTCCTCCTCCTTCTCCTTATTAGGCTTGGGCGAAGGTTTCGATGCCTCTCTGGAGCGTTCGAGGTCGATCCTCATTTGTGCCACCTCCTTTCTAAGTTTTATCAGCTCATGAGTTAAGCAGGAGTTGACAGCCCGCAATTGCACAACCTCCTCGTTGGCTGTACGGCTGGCCAGGATCTCAACAGCCGTGTTTATGACCCCAGCCGCCTCTTTTAAGGCTTTGGTGAAGGTGGTGTCCCTGGGAGGCCTGGGGCAACTTAGCATATATATATATATATATATATATATATATATATATATATATATATATATATATATATATATATATATATATATATATATATATATATATATATATATATATATATATATATATATATATATATATATATATATATATATATATATATATATATATATATATATATATATATATATATATATATATATATATATATATATATATATATATATATATATATATATATATATATATATATATATATATATATATATATATATATATATATATATATATATATATATATATATATATATATATATTTAATATAAAGCCTCTTTATTTCCTGAATAACATTATTATTTTCAGCAATTTAATATTTATTTACATAATAAATAATGTAAAGGCAAAGCGCGGCGTTGAGTTCCGCCACTCAACACACAATGCCTCGAAAACGGCGGAAAGTGGGGACGGAGGAAGCAGGGACTAAGTAACGGAGTGTCTTAAAACTAGGTTCTAATAGTTCCTGCAGTTCCCTCTGCCTACCCTGCCATGTGCGGTATAAAGCTTGAAGCTAAAAAAAAAAAAAAAAAAAAAAAAATGTGCATTACACAATCAAAATTTAAATTAATACAATCTAATATAATACAATTTAGTAATTTATAATATAGTTTAGTAGTAGTAAATTAACATTTGAATATACATTATTCAATATTATTATTAATTATTATTTACAATTCGAAATTATTGAAATATTTTTGAGATGGATACTGGGAAATATTAAGAACAACACAGACACGACTTTCGAGTACCGCTTATTCATTCCGACTGAAGGATGACAATTATTTTACTTATACCTACATTACACCTCCGACATATATTTAGTTACTAATCTTAATAAGATATAAAACTATATAAACTAAAACTCTTAAAGCTTAACTAACAATATTCTACTTTTCATATCTTAATTTACTTAACTTAGAGCTACATGCCTAATTAGTTTGTATAACAACATATGTAATTCACGAAAAATATTTAACAAATAAATTATTATTTAATTACAAAACGATCAACTAGACGGCGGATTCGCTTAGGACGATTAGACTGGTTAGAATTTGTCGATTGAGGCGAGGAAGCCGGACTATTTAAGTCCACTACTAAATTTTCAGAATGGGGCTGTTTAGCCTCCGCTATAGAAGTGTCCGCTTTGACTTCCTCCGCAATCGACAACGACCTATCGTTGATGCATTCTTTCGTATCCTCACCCTCGCCCTCGTCCTGAGTTGAAGAGGCAATATCAGATAATCGTGATCTGCGTTTTATTTGATCCATATGACGTACCACAGGTCGACCGTTATCCGTATTTACAATGTACTGCCGTGAACCGTGTCGGTGCGCTATGGATCCTTTAATCCATTTATCATTACTGCCATATTCTCTCACCCAAACTGACTCCCCCTCTTTTAACGCTCGTGGCGTTCCACCAGCGTAGTTCTGTTGTTTCTGTTGTGCAGCTCTAACGTTATCAGCGAGACTACGTTCGCTACGTAATAAATCTAAGCGTGAACGTAAAGTACGCCTTTGAAGCAAAAGGGCTGGTGTTTCGCCGGTTGTACTATGTACCGAATTTCTATATGATAGTAAAAATGTTTGTAAAGAACATTCTATGTCCTTATTATCCCTAATAGCTTTTTTAATAGTCTGTTTACAAAGTTTAACCGCGTTTTCTGCTGCACCGTTTGACTGAGGGTGATAAGCAGGGGAAAAACTTTGATTTATACCATTTCTTTGTAAAAAATCTTTAAATTCGGTACTAGTGAAGGGAGGACCTTGATCGGATACTACTTCTACTGGTAAACCAAAACGTGCAAAAGTCGCTCGCAAAACTCGAATTACATTAATAGAATTCGTACGCTGCATTTCAAAAACCTCTAGCCATTTAGTGCTAGAGTCTACTAGCACGAGGTATGTTTTACCCCGATATGGTCCTAAGAAATCAATGTGGATTCTACTCCATGGCTGCGTGTGATACGGCCAAGGCTGTGGCGGTGCTCGCGCTGGTGCAGGAGCTACGGCTGCACACGTATTGCAGTTTCTACACATATTCTCAATATCACCGTCAATGCCAGCCCACCACACGTAACTCCTCGCGATTCCCTTCGACTTAACCATTCCCATATGACCACTATGAACCTCCTTAAGCACCGCGGCCCGCAACGAATCAGGTATAACAATCCTATAACCCCACATGATACAATCATAATCCAAATATAATTCGTTACGTCTTGAAAAATAAGGTTTTAATTCATTGTCTGTACACGATTTTGGCCAACCTGTTTTTAAATAAATATAAAAATTTTACTTAGTATCTTATCCTTTTTTGTTGCCTTTCTTATTTCCTCATTAGTGACCGGCAAAAAATCTTGGACAAGGTTTACATACGTTAGTTCCCCTTTTTCATTTATTTTGTTATAATGTAACGGTAATCTCGAAAGACTATCAGCGCAATTTTGTTTCGACGCTACGTATTCAATATCGTAGTCATATCCCGTTAATAAAACCGCCCATCTCTGCAGTCGCGATGCAGCCATGATTGGAATCCCTGTTTTTTTTCCAAATATATGTGTCAATGGTTTGTGATCTGTTCGTAATACAAATTTTCTACCGTATAAATATTGATGATATTTCTTTAATGCAAAAACTATCGCTAGCGCTTCCTTGTCAATCTGCGAATAAGCCCGTTCAGTAGCAATGAGTGATCGCGACGCATAAGCCACGGGACGCTCGCCGGACGGTGTCACGTGCGACAAAATCGCCCCCACGGCCACATTACTAGCGTCCGCCGTAACCACCACGGGCAAATCGACCGAATAGTGCATTAAAACCTCACTCGATGCCAGTAATTGCTTTACTTTACTAAAAGCGTCTTGACAACATTTACTCCATACAAACACCTGATCTCAATAAGTTATATAGTGGAGCCAGAATTGTGCTAATATTTTTAATAAATTTAGAGTAATACATTACCATTCCGATAAATGCTTTTAAATCTGATATATTCGTGGGGGCCGGCGTATCAACTATAGCCTTGACCTTATCTGGACACGTATGAACGCCGTCTCGACTTATAACATACCCTAGATACTTTACAGAGGTTTTGAAAAATACACATTTCTCCTTCTTAACCCTAAGGCCGAATTTTTCCAAGCGCTCAAAAACTTTGTACAAATTGTCAATATGTTCCCTAGTGGTTTTTCCGGTTATTATAATATCGTCAATAAAAACCCCTACATGGTCCAAATCATCAAATAACTGCTCCAATCGTTTTTGAAAAATAGCAGGGCTCGAAGAAAGACCGTACACTAAGCGGTTATACCTAAACAATCCTTTGTGAGTATTTATAACTGTATATTTATTGGAATCATCCAAAACAAACTGAGCGTAAGCCTGTGAAAGATCAATTTTGCTAAAACGATCACCACCATTCAATTTTATGAGTAAATCTTCAAACCTAGGTAACGGATAACGATCGACCTCAATGACCTTGTTTAAAGTTAATTTATAATCCGCGCATATTCTGATATTACCATCTTTCTTTACCACTGGAACTATTGGAGTCGCCCATTCCGAGCGTTCGACGGCGGTGAGGATACCATCTCGAACCATCTGCGTTAACGCACGCTCGACCGGCTCGCGAAGCGCGTACGCCAGAGGGCGCGCACGCATGAACACCGGCCGCGCGCCCGGCGACACGTGAATGCACACGGGATCACCAGTGAATCGTCCCAAACCGTCCGCAAACACCTTACAGAATCTGGAATTAAAAGCGTGAAAATCAAAGTCATCGACATTTACATTTAACACATTTTTAACATATAAATTTGGTAGTTGAATGCCGAGCGCTGCGATCCATTGCCTTCCTAATAATAATGACTTCCCATTTTTAACCACATATAAATCAAGATTTCTTTCTAAATTCTTATATTTAGCTTGCGGCGTTATAAAACCAAGGGGTCGGAAAATCTCCCCTATATAATATTTTAATACTATATTACATTGTTTAATTTTTAAATCACTAAACAACTTACAATAAATTTCTTCACTAATACAAGATATCGCACTACCGGTATCACACTCCATATTGAGCATTTTTTTATGAACTAGTAGCGGTATAACTATTGGTTTACAGTCTGTGATAGATAATTGATTCATATTAATATAAATTACCTCGTCACTCATGTCGCTTTCTTCATCGGGAAACTTGTAACTTGGTGTCGCATCCACGGTATGGTGACTCATCACATTAGGACACATGCGTCGTAAATGCCCCCGCTTATTACATACTCGACACACATAACGACTGAATCGACACAATCCAGTATGAGCTCCACCACACACACTACATTGCTGCGACTGCGCACGGCCAGCCGCTGCCGGTCCCGCTCCGCCGTACGCCACGCCGCGCGCCGTCCCGCGCGCACCGCGCGCTGCACGAGCCGCGCCCGCTCCCGCCGAGCGCTACGCTGGCATCGCTTCGTATACCGCTTGACAATCTGCCCGACACCGCTGCATCTCGCGTCCCCCTCAACAATAGCGGCGTCCTTTTCCGCTGCTTCTATACTAATTGCGAGATTATACGCCTTAATAAAATCCAACTTGCATTCCGCAAATAATCGTTGACGTATTATATCACTTCTGATACTACATACTAGCTGATCTCGCAAACTATCCTGTAGCCAGTTCCCGAACTCGCAAGTCTTAGACATTTTTTTAACACCGCCACATACTCTGCGATTGTTTCACCGTCTTTTTGTTTTCGTTGACGAAATTTATATCTTTCGGCAAGTTCACTAGGTTTTGGTTGTAAATAATTTCCCATTATCGTTATTAATTTCTTAAAAGTTTTTGTATTCGGTTTTTTTGGAGTACACAAACTCACCAATAGTTCGTAACATTCCGCTCCCATTACAGTTATAAGTGTAGGTACTTGTAATTCTAAGCCGATCTTGTTAACTAAAAAATATTGTTCAAGACGCTCGACGTCAATTGTCCGATTGTATATTAAACTCAGAAATCTTCCCGATTGACATTTTTTTGTAAATATCACACACGCTAGATTCTTTAATGATCCTCGTCGCTACTGAAGTATTTTTGAGATGGATACTGGGAAATATTAAGAACAACACAGACACGACTTTCGAGTACCGTTTATTCATTCCGACTGAAGGATGACAATTATTTTACTTATACCTACATTACAAATATATACCTATATTGCTTTTGAAAACTATTAAGGACCTCTCAACGAGTAAAGGCCTCCTCCAATTTTCTCCAGGCCACTCTATCTTCAGCTTTTGTGTTCCAGTTAGTTCCGGCTAATGTTCCTTTTACTGGGTGGTCCATTTGAGTTTTTTACAGTGTTTTAAGGCGTCAACAACATTAGTGGATTTCCTTATGACGGCACATTTTTTCTTGTCTTTTCTCTTTATGTTCAGTATACTGCGCTCCATTGAGCGTTGACATACCTCTATTTTCTTTTGTGTTTGGTTATTGAAAATCCATGTTTGACATGCGTAAGTAAGACATGGTAATAGGCATGAGTCTAGAACTTTTTTCTTGATTTTTATTGAGGCGTTTGATTTAAGTATTTCTTTGAAGCTCCAGAATTTGTTCCATGTTATGTTTACTTGCCTATTTATTTCGTCCATCTGTCTAGTTTTTGCAAACGATATCAACTTACCCAAGTATACATACTCTTGTACATAATCCAGTGTTGAGTTGTTGAGGATGATAGGTCTTATATCTGAGTTAGTCATGATTTTTGTTTTAGATGTAATTAATTCTAAGCCGATTTCACTGCTAACAGCATGTAACTCGTTGATCATTACATTCAATTGGGTTGCTGATTCTGAGAAAAGTATGATATCGTCTGCAAATCCAAGGTTGCTTAAATATTCACCCTTTATGTATATGCCTCGTCGTTCCCATTTTAGTTTTTTCATAATACATTGAAGGACTGCGTTAAAAATCCTCGGCGAGAGGGGGTCGCCCTGTCTTACGCCTCTACATATTTTTATTTCAGGGCCTAATTTCTCTATTTTTACATGGCTTACACTTTTGTTATATATGTCTTTTATAAGTAGGATGGTTTCGAATGGAACGTCGTATTCATATAGAGCTGTCCATATGCTCTTATGGGAAATAGAGTCGAAGGCTTTAGCAAAGTCTATAAATGCCAGATAGATATAGTGGCATTCTTTTTTCTTCATATTTCTCTATAATAAGATTTAACGTGTGAATGTGATCTATGGTAGAGTAACCTGTTCTAAAGCCTGCTTGCTCGGGTGGTTGGTATTTTTCAGTAAATAATGCAAGGCGGTTTTCCAGACAGGATGCGAATAACTTATACAGATTTGATTGGAGACTGATTGGTCTGTAATTATTAATATCGGCTGGGTTACCTTTTTTATATAGAAGTTTTATGTAAGATTTTGCCCACATTGCCGGAATTCTATGTTTGTCCAAGATTTTATTAAACAGTGTTGTTATAGGGCCTGCTAGTAGTAATCTTCCTGCTTTCATTGCGTCATTGGGAATCTCGTCTGGCCCGTTGGTTTTTCCAGATTTCAAGCTTTCCATTCTCTTCACAACTTCTAAGGTGGAGAATCTCACTAGGGTAGAACAGTTACTTGGTAACGATGGATTTGTTTGTTCTGTATCACTAGCAGAGTATAGATTTTTATAAAAATGTGTGGCTATATCTAATATTTTTGATCTAGAATTTGTATTGTTATTTGTAGAGTCTTCACACAAACAAGGAATCTAATTTTTTGCGGTGTTAAGCTCTTGTAAACCTTTTTTCAGACTGCCTGATGATTCCAAATGTGTTTGTAATACGTTTAACCTATGTTGTTCGCGTTCCTTTTTCATGAGTCTATAGACACTTTTAAACAGGTTTTTGCGTTCTGTCTTTTCTTCGCGGGTAATATTTTTCTTGTTTATAAGTTAGTTTCTTCTTTTTATTTGCTCTTTTATGTTGTATGGGATTAATTTCTCTGTCCTCGATGTTATCGGTGTCACAGAACTTAGACTCTCACAAATACATTTCTTAATGTTATTATAAAGTGTCTCTATATCTTTATCTTTCTCCATACTCATTGAATTTATTTTTGTATTTAGTGATTTAATGTACATATCTTTATCTTCAAGTGTAGTAAACTTAAGGCATTTGGTGTTGTATTTGGCTCTACTCTTCTTTTTACTTGGTATAAGAATAGTGCATCTTATAAATCGATGGTCACTAGGGAATGATAATTTATTTAATATTTATATCTATCTCTTGATCGTTAGCTTCGATTGTTGGAGCATGGACTTGTATGAGCGATAGTGTGTTATTGTCGAATACTAGGTTCAGGACACATATTCGTTCCGATATTCCAATGAAACTTTCGATATTAAGTTTGTGTTTCTTTTTTATTAAAAATCCAACGCCATACTGTCCTTTGGTTTGGCCGATATAGCAGAATATATGTGTGTCATCTTCTACAATATTATATCCGTTTCTTCTTATTTCTGCTAAGCCAATAATGTCATATTTTATTTGTGATACAGCTTGTTTGTAGTCCAAAAGTCTTTCTTCTGATAATAGAGATTTTGCATTGTAAGTGCATACATAGAGTGGTTGGTTTGGAGGGTTATGGTCTGACACCCCTGCGGTGACCGGCCGTGGTAGGGGTCTACGTGGAGAGGTCTTTACCTGCTAGATATGATTTAATGGTGCCATGGTAGTCTTTGTGTTTGCGTAGGAGGTAGATGGGGTGACTGGTATTGTGTCTTCGTTTTTATTATGATTTCTTATCACGTATTGATGGATATTGGAATTTTGTTTCTTAATTATTTTTTTCGTAGTTTGTGTGTTCTTATTAGTGTAGCCATTATTTTCCGTTATTACTTCTGGAGACTCAGATAGGTTTCTTTTATTGTGGTTGCGTTTTGATGTATCAAAATGGTGGTTTCGCTCATTATTAGGGATGATTATTCGCTTGTTGTATTTCAGGTAAGCTTTTCGTCCTTTACTTCTTTCTTCTAATAGTTGCGCGGTTAGTTTTTACGTTCTTCTAGAATAGCTGGCGGAAAATCTTCTTTAATATAATATTTATTATTTAATTTTTTCTTATTTTTCAAAATTTCGATTTTCATACCAACTGTGCATAATGTTACAACCGTAGGTCTAACCTTGCTGCCATCTCCTTTTTTTCCCAGCCGTTTCACCTCTTCGATATTCGCCGGATTGTAGTTAAGTCCCATATTTTTATTTATAATTTCTAGTACATTATTCTGTAAATCGTTATAATTATTTTCATTTTCGGGTATTCCGAAGAACACTATATTCTTTTTTCTTACATTTCTTTCTAGGTGCTTAATGCGTTGTCCTTGTTGTTCTATAGTTTTTTCTAAAGTATTATATTTGGCTTCAACTGCGGCGAATTTTGTATCTATATTGTTATTTATTGTATCCGTAATACTTTGTTTCTTCTTCGTAATCTTCTCGTTGTTCGTCGAATTTAATTTGCAAGCTCATAATCATAGTTTTAAGTTCTTCCATCGTAATCAGTACTAATAAAATTCCGTGCAAAATATATCTATTTGCCTTTTTTTTAATATTTATTTATTTATTTATTTTATTTTTTTTTATTTTTTATTTTTTTATAATTTTTACAGCATCCTCTAGCGTTGGAAAGCAAGCGCAATAGCAGTTGAATAGAATTGTTTCTTTTGCCTCTTGTTACTAGATGGCGCTGGTAGGGAGTTCTTGATAAAGATCTTATTACGATTCGTAATAACGAACTTTTTAGGTTATGTTTCCTTGGAATTAGCACCTAAACACCAAAAAGTCTTGATTTAGGCAGAGCACAATCGATTTTAGAACACTGTTAATCCCGAAGTTGTCTTTTGTTATAATGTTCAATAAAATGACGCAAACACAGCACAACAAACGGTCCTATCACCCAACAAATAATTGTGTGAAGATAAAGTGAATAAGTGAATAATAGAATTAAAGTGTATTATTGTTCGAGATAAATCTTCAACTGACATGTGAAATAGTTAAGGTTACATAGTATATGTTTTAAAAAATTTGTAGAGATGTCAAATTTATTATATTCTTTATTGCACACAAAAAAAATACAATTGAGATACAAAAAAATAAATTTTGGTTTGCAAAGGTGGGCTTATTTCTGAAAGAAATCTCTTCCAGCCAACCAGTGGAAATGGGTAAGTGTCTAATAGCGGGAATTTGCAGTGCAATTGCCAAAAAAATAATATGCCAAAATAAAAAAATAATAGATAAGATAAAAAAAAAAGAATATTGGAATGAATTTGAATAATAATAAAAAAAATATTGTATAAAATATTTAATGAGCATATTTTAAAACATACACATATATACATACATACATAAACACACACGTATATATATATATATATATATATATATATATATATATATATATATATATATATATATATATATATATATATATATATATATATATATATATATATATATATATATATATTATATATATATATATATATATATATATATATATATATATATATATATATATATATATATATATATATATATATATATATATATATATATATATATATATATTTTTAGGAATCAGAAGTGATACACATAAAATAAGAAATACTTTACAACAGATTACAATCAATTTATTACAAAACTGGCCTAAGCAAACAATATTTCTTTATAATCTATTCAAAGTTACAATCACATTCAATTAAACAATCGCTAACTTTATCTACATGAAGTTAAACAATGACCAAATAATAACAAAATGGAACAGACTCACAGTATCAACGCCAACCACCCTTATGCACGAAAACCAACCCGGAGAAAGAGGACGTACAGGACCGACTCCCTGCTTTTATAATATTGAAAACGGTGGTGGTGGGTGTCGATACTCGTACATGCGTAAGCATGTGTGAGATGGCTTGGCTACTCAAAATTCCCACGTGTGGAGGGCTTGCACACTCGAAATTCCAACACTCTCGAAATTCCGCTAACACGGCCTCTCCTGACCTTGCACCGCCCTCGGCTGCAATTCGTCTACTGCTGCACTGCCCTCGGCTGCACTGCAACTGCTGCTGCACTGTCCTCGGCTGCACTGCAACTGCTGCTGCACTGCCCTCGGCTGCACTGCCCTCGGCTGCACTGCAACTGCTGCTGCACTGCTCTCGGCTGCACT
This sequence comes from Dione vanillae, assembly GCA_037178615.1. Taxonomy (NCBI): domain Eukaryota; kingdom Metazoa; phylum Arthropoda; class Insecta; order Lepidoptera; family Nymphalidae; genus Dione; species Dione vanillae. The sequence continues at coordinate 122,213 of JAZFAU010000429.1, read as the reverse complement.
GCAACTGCTGCTGCACTGGCCTCAGCTGTACTGCGTCTGCTGCCGTAGAAGCACTCATGACTCCCGCAGATTTACGGTTGTCCTCGTAACAATCTGTATACAAAATGAACCGTTAATAAAGCACGACAACATACAATGTTGCCTATTCTGTCATTCTTCACACAAACAAGGCCCTCATACAAAAGCTTTCGCTTCAGAGATAAAATCACTTCACATACATAAACATCCATACATTTTCTTGCAAAAGTCTCACTCAAACTCATACTTGAACTTGCAAGTCCCTATGAATACTACTTTTCGGTAAATACCTAACAGCCTCTCGTTCGATAGCATGGTTAAATACAAAACAGGCCTCTAGCCTCTCGTTCATAGCAAGGGTAAACAGGCCTCTAGCCTCTCGTTCATAGGAAGGTTAAACAGGCCTCTAGCCTCTCGTTCATAGCAAGGGTAAACAGGCCTCTAGCCTCTCGTTCATAGGAAGGGTAAACAGGCCTCTAGCCTCTCGTTCATAGGAAGGGTAAACAGGCCTCTAGCCTCTCGTTCATAGGAAGGGTAAACAGGCCTCTAGCCTCTCGTTCATAGGAAGGGTAAACAGGCCTCTAGCCTCTCGTTCATAGGAAGGGTAAACAGGCCTTTAGCCTCTCGTTCATAGCAAGGGTAAACAGGCCTCTAGCCTCTCGTTCGATAGCACTCCTGCCAGGATATTGCGTGCCACGCCAACGTCTCGCGTACAGCAGCACGCCCTCCAGGGCGCCGCGCGCCTCTCCGACGCCTCGGGTAGAGCAGGACGCCTTCTGGAGCGCCGCGCGCCTCGCCGACGCCTCGCGTAGAGCAGGACGCCTTCTGGAGCGCCGCGCGCCTCGCCGACGCCTCGGGTAGAGCAGGACGCTTTCTGGAGCGCCGCGCGCCTCGCCGACGCCTCGCGTAGAGCAGGACGCCTTCTGGAGCGCCGCGCGCCTCGCCGACGCCTCGCGTAGAGCAGGACGCCTTCTTGAGCGCCGCGCGCCTCGCTGACGCCTCGCGTAGAGCAGGACGCCTTCTGGAGCTCAGCGCGCCAGGCCAACGACTCGCGTACAGCGGCCCGCCTCTGGATCTCAGCGCGCCAGGCCGACGACTCGCGCACAGCAGCACGCCTTTGGAGCTCAGCGCACGAGGCTGACGACTCGTGTACAGCAACACGCCTCTGGATCTCAGCGCGCCAGACCGACGACTCGCGCACAGCAGCACGCCTTTGGAGCTCAGCGCACCAGGCTGACGACTAGTGTACAGCAGCACGCCTCTGGAGCTCAGCGCGCCCGGCCGACGACTCGCGTACAGCGGCACGCCTCTGGATGTCAGCGCGCCAGGCCGACGACTCGCGTACAACAGCACCCCTTTTCTGCACGCTGCTCGCCAGGCCGACGACCGCGTTCGACAGCACGCCATCCGGGAGACCGCTCGCCAAGCTGACGTCTCGCGACAGCACGCCTTGCAGAACACCGCCGGCAAGGGCGACGCCTGCAGGCTAACTACACATCAACTGTAACGTTATAAAGAAAATAAGAAATAATTCACTTTCAAAAAAACTACGCAGATCTCCGGTCAGTTTTCCCATTAGACTGATTGAATTGACTTATTAGATTTTTCGCAGCCTAAATAGTTAGCAACATATGATTACGTGAGCTCGGTCAAACCTGACTAACTAATTTATTGAACTTCAACTTGACAGAAAAGAGAATGGGTGATAAGCACTTATCAAGCAGCGTTAAGGGCTTGGATAATTCTTTATTGGTCATCATCACGATAGCAAAATTCTCATTTAAGTGACGTACTTATTTTTCTTATAAGAATTGAAAATCCAATATGACACGTGTCTTATGTTAATAAATGGAAGACCAACACGACTGAGAACGTCTATAGCCCTGCTATACTACGTTGCAATGTTCTTTCACGTTTGGTTATTTATGAACTCAAATCAGCTTTATTTTGTTGGTTACTATTGTTTTGACATTCAAAACGGGCTTTAATGAGACAATCTTTTTCTTTGTGGCCTATTTTTTTACAAAAGAGACAAAGGGTTTTGCTGCCGTTATTCAAAAAACTACCCCTCTCGGGACATTCATCCCTAAAATGACCATTTTGCCCGCAAATAAAACATCTGTTTGCAGATTTATTTGAATAGTTAGAGCTGCTCTTTTTTATTGCACTCGAGTCGGTTTGGTTGAGACGATGATTAAAATCTATCTTGTGACTAGGCTTAACATATGTAGCTAAAAATGAAACTATGTTTTCCGTCGTCAGGTTAGCGTTGGTGGCTGCCGCGCGAACTTGTACGTCGTTAATACCGTGTACGATTATTTGAACCATAAGTTCTTCACTCAAGCCTTTGATAATACGTAAACGCAACAACGAACGACGCGCATATTCTGCGTATGATAAAAATTTGTCAGATGTCGAATTAAAGACCTCATGAAGAGTTTGAACATAATTAATTTTTTGCGGACACATGGATTTAAATTCTCTTACAAAGTTAGACCACGAGCGTTCGTTAGTACTCCATTCGTTTAGCCAAATATTTGCATCGCCTCTTAAACAATGAGCTACACGTGAAAAACACTCGAAATCGTCCCAATGGTTTGTATGCATAGCTCTCTCCACTTCAGAGCACCACACTACAAAGTTATTTATTGCCGGGTCAAAATTTGCCACATAATAACTGTTTGGCTTGTTTTTTGCTAGGCATCCTAACGCATTTACAAGGGCCTGTGTCGCAGAAATATTATTTTTATCTGATGGAGGTGTATTATGGCGTACAGATGACGGTACATGTATGCTACTAGCCGTGTTTGCCTCAATTGCCGTAAGACGCGACATAATCGTAGCCAATGCTTTTTTTGTAATAGTATCTTGAGGAAATGACTGTGATTTACTCCGGCGATGGCGGGAGTTACCGGAAAACGATCGGGATTTTTCAAGCAGATTACGATTATCGTTATAACTATGCGAATAGCGACGCCGAGAATGAGGCGTCCGTGATCTACCACGCGATTCGCGATGTGACTTTGATGTACGACGTGAACGTAAGGGCGTTCTACAGCGACGCGATTGTGTACGTGTCCTACTACGAGGTGACCGCAACCCATGTCTAATGCGTCGCGGGGCTTCACTGCAATGATTTTGCCCAACTACAGAACGAAGTGGCGTCGTGGTAAGCTGTTCGTACGAAGCACGCGGCATTTTGTAAAAATAATGGTAATAATAAAAGAATGTCTAGTTTACACTTTTTATGACACCGACGCACGTGTTGCGTAAAATAACAATAGCTTGCTTTTACCAAGCTAACGAACGGTCTTTTTGGATATAATTAGCGATTGCTTACTTTGTACTAAATTAATTGTGAGCGTTAAATCCTATCCCACTTCTGATTTTAGGAATCAGAAGTGATACACATAAAATAAGAAATACTTTACAACAGATTACAATCAATTTATTACAAAACTGGCCTAAGCAAACAATATTTCTTTATAATCTATTCAAAGTTACAATCACATTCAATTAAACAATCGCTAACTTTATCTACATGAAGTTAAACAATGACCAAATAATAACAAAATGGAACAGACTCACAGTATCAACGCCAACCACCCTTATGCACGAAAACCAACCCGGAGAAAGAGGACGTACAGGACCGACTCCCTGCTTTTATAATATTGAAAACGGTGGTGGTGGGTGTCGATACTCGTACATGCGTAAGCATGTGTGAGATGGCTTGGCTACTCAAAATTCCCACGTGTGGAGGGCTTGCACACTCGAAATTCCGCTAACAATATATATATATATATATATATATATACATATACATATACATATATATATATACATATATATATATATATATATATATATATATATATATATATATATATATATATATATATATATATATATATATATATATATATATATATATATATATATATATATATATATATATATATGTATATATATATATATATATATATATATATATATATATATATATATATATATATATATATATATATATATATATATATATATATATATATATATATATATATATATATATATATATATATATATATATATATATATATAATAAAAATTCTTTATTGTACACCCAATAATATATACAGAAATTAAAAAAATGAGAACATACGTTAGTACAAAAGGCGACCTTATTGCTAAATAGCAATCTCTGCCAGGCAACCTTAATACAGAGGAAATAGCAAAATTGAAGTAGGGATGGGGTGCAAGTAATATTTAAGTAGTGTATAAAATATACATAAATATGTGCATACAAACAAACATATACATACATACATACATATACATATATATATACATATATACACATACATATATACATATATATACACATACATACACACATATACATATATATACATACACATACTGTTCACGTCCCAAAAACTGTTCCACAAACCACTGAGGAGCACTTTATAATAAAACAAAAACATGGGTGCAAACCATGAAGGGATTATTTATTTAAAATGTACTCTAACTATTTATACATTTTGAGTGAACAAAACGATAGCGCGATTTAGCAAACAGTCAGCGCCATCTCTTAATAAAATTTCAAATATGCACATATTATATATGAACTACTGCGACATTAACATAACCGCCCACCAAGAACGGCTTATAAACGTTCTTAATTCTTTAAAATAAAGCTATCTTATAACTAACAAACAAAATAATTTTTTTTAGAACAATTACATAACTTGTTAATATTAACTAAATAAAGAACAGACAATAATAAACTAAATCATTACACATTATAACTCATAACAAAAACCATAAAATAAAACTTATCAATTCATAAACTAAGGATCAATAGGCAAGACACAGATTTTGGAAACTGGTCTTTTAAAAATGTTACCATTACATTTTAGAGAAACAACACGTGTAATTTTGTCCAATCCTGGATGTTTATCAATTATTATGCCATAAAGCCACTTAGCCGGAGGTAAGTTATCCTCTTTGACTAAAACTAAATCTCCTATTTTGGGTTCCGGATTTTGACAAGACCATTTGTGTCGTTGTAAAAATTGGGTTAAATATTCCTTTGACCACCTACGCCAAAATTCTTGTGTCATTTTTTGAGTTAGTTGCCACCTTCTCAAATTACTTATTTTTGACATCTCATAGCTTACATCTGGAACTAGGACTAGTGGCTCACCGACTAAGAAATGTCCTGGAGTAAGTGGATAAGCATCATTTGGATGATCGCTTATTTGAGAAATTGGCCTCGAATTGAGACAAGCCTCAATTTGAGCCAACACAGTTGTTATCTCTTCGAATGTCAGAGTAGAATTGCCTATTACGCGTTTTAGGTGGTACTTAGTAGATTTTATCCCAGCTTCCCAAAGTCCACCGAAATTAGGAGAGTGAGGTGGGATAAAATGCCATTCTGTATTATTGTTAGCCAACCAATCAGCTATTTCAATAGGAAAACCAGATTTTTCTAACAAAAACAGCTGTTGTAATTCACGGGACGATCCTACAAAGTTAGTTGCATTATCACTCCATATGTGAGCACAGTGTCCTCGTCTAGCCACAAATCTTTTAAATGCAGCCAGAAAACTATTAGTGGTCAAATCGCTCACTGCTTCAAGATGGATGGCTCTTGTTACCATACATATAAATAAACAAATATAACCTTTATTAGCGTGATGCCCTCTACCCCTTGCACTTCTAATATGGATAGGACCAGCATAGTCAACGCCGCTGTGTTGAAAAGGCTTACAAGGTGTTGTTCTCGCTGGAGGCAACTGACCCATCGATTGATGTTTGATCTTTGATGAATAACGAAAACACACTACACACCTCCTAACAAACAATTTTATTTGATTTTTTGCGTCTAAAATCCAGTATTTGGATCGTAAAAAATTTAACATCAACTGTGGACCTCCATGTAAAGTTCGAAAGTGAGCGTCGGCTATCAAAAGATTTGTTAGATGTGATCTTCGAGGTATTATTATTGGATGCTTTTGTTCTTCTTTTAAAAACGATCTATGAAGCCTCCCGCCTACTCTAATGATACCAGCAGAATCGAGAAAAGGATTAAACGAGGTAAGTTGACTTTTTTTATTAATTATACCTAAATTTCGTAAGTTATCAATTTCTAAGGCAAAATGTTTTTTCTGGTAATATTTAATACATACGCCAAGCGCTTCTTGAAGTTCTTTATTTGTAAGCCATTGACTAAATTTCACTGTATTGTTTTATTTTTTAAATTAAGAAATCTTCTGCAATATGCAACTATTCTAATAAGTTTCGTTAAAGATGAAAACTTTGATAAAAAATTTTCATCTTCTGTACCTTCCCTGTTTGTAAAAGCTTGTATTTTATTCTTTTTAATTTCTAAATTAGTGGTTAATGATCTACTCCTGTTATAGTTTATAGTTTTGTGTTTTAACCAAGTAGGGCCATTTATCCACATTGACATATTGTACTTTTCAGGGCTTACTCCGCGTGACGCGCAATCAGCCGGGTTTTGATCTGACCTGACATGCGACCATTGGCTACAATCCATAACTGTTAATATTTCAGAAACTCTATTTGCGACAAAGGTCTTCCATCGACTTGGGTGACTCCCTAACCAAGCTAGAACAACTGAAGAATCAGTCCAGGCATGTATATTATTTTTACTGATATTTAAAGTCTTGGCAACCCGTTGAAGCAATCCACAGAGCAATGATGCTCCACATAACTCTAGCCGTGGAATTGTAACTTGTTTAATTGGAGAAACTTTTGTTTTAGATGTTACCAAATTGACGCAAACTAACCCTTCTTTATTAATGATACGCATATAAATCACAGCTGCATAAGCATCACTCGATGCGTCACAAAAACCATGTAACTCTAAAACGTCTTCATTCGTACAACCTATCCACCTAGGAATACGAAAATTGCATAAACTGTTCAATTCATCGCGAAAATTAATCCATACTTGTAATAAATCAGCTGGCAGTTGATCATCCCAATCAATTCCTGTAATCCATATTTTTTGTATAAATATTTTGGCTTTAATTATTGTGGGTGCTAACCATCCTAATGGATCGAATAGCCTTGCTATTTCGGAAATAACCTTTCTCTTTGTTACAGGATAATTTAGTGGCGGTAAATTAACGACATATTCTAATTCATCGGTACTACGGTTCCAGGTAAGTCCCAATATTTTCATAACTTCATCCATTTTAATTTCTAAATTATTTTCTTCGCTTTTAGATTCATTTTTATTGAGTTCTTCCCCTTTTATTGCCTTTAGTAGCTCATTGCTGTTACTAGACCATTTTTGTAGTTTATATCCTCCCTTTATTAATATTTCATTAATATCCTTATAAATCTGTTTTCCTTCCTTTATATGTTGACATCCAGTTAATAAATCATCCATATAAAAATCATTAATAATTTTTTCAGAAACCATTGGCAAGTCTTTACCTTCATCAACTGCGATTTGTTGTAATACCTTCACAGCAAGGTAAGGAGCTGAAGCAGTACCAAATGTGACTCTTAATAACCTATAACATTTTATTTCAGATGAAGAACCATGTCGCCAAAAGATACGTTGGAAGTCTACATCCTCTTCACATACCTTCACCTGGCGATACATCTTTTCGATGTCTGCTACTAAGCAAATTGGATGCAAACGCCAGCGCATAATCAAATTCCGTAAATCTGATTGTAAGTTAGGACCTATCATCAAATCATTATTTAACGACACTCCATTAGAACCCTTGCAGGAAGCATCAAATACAACTCTTACCTTGGTTGTATCTTTATGTTCACGAATGACCGCATGGTGAGGTAGGTAGACTGTTCCAATCATATCTTTCTTATCTTCACAGACTTCTTCCATATGACCCAAATCCAGGTATTCTTGTATAACTTCACTATATTGTCTCTTTAATTTAGTATCCCTTTCCAGTTTCCGTTCCAAAAGTTTTAACCGTCGTAAAGCTATATCCTTAGAATTATTATATTTACATGCTGGATCTTCTGATCGAAATGGTAACTTGACTATATATCTACCTGACTCATCACGTTTTGTTGTAGCAGCAAATATGTCTTCACAATTTTGTTCTTCTTCAGTAAGATACTTTTCAGAGCTAGGTTCTGATTCTAATTCCCAAAATTTTTTCAAAAGATCATTTTCATTAGCTTCCTTATATACATGCATACTAACAATTTTATTTTTATTAATTTCAGAATTTTCCTGAACTTCAGATAATACATGACCTGACAATATCCAGCCTAATTTAGTATTCTGAGCGACTGGATACCCTGGAGGACCTTTTAATAGTCCTTCTAATATTATTTGACCGTAAACCTCGGCACCTAATAACAAATCAACCCTGTTAGGTACATTAAACGTAGGATCTGCTAATTTGATTCCAATTAAATGTTTCCAGGTATTATTGACTAATATTTTCTTTTCAGGGATAAAAGATGTTAACTTATTTAAAACATGTACTTTTACTTCTAAAATATACGATGGGTCATGAAGTGATTGTATTTTTAAATAAACCACAGCCCTTGACGTAACAGACTTATGCTGGTCACTTCCTAATCCTAAAACCCGATTGTGACTTACAACCTTTTTCAAACCTAATAATTGGACCGCAGACTCCGTGATAAAGGATGCCTGCGAGCCTTGATCAAGCAATGCCCTTAATTTTATATCGTAATTGTTTCTTGACTCGACCTTAACCAAAGCTGTTGCTAATAAAACTTGACCACTAATATTAGAGAAACAACTTACAATATTGCTTGCTTCTACGTCGTTGCTCGAACTTGCATTGTTAATATCTACGTCACAATCTTGCATTAATGTTTGGTTGCACCTTTGAGGATTCTCAATCGAACTTATAGCTCCTTGTGGATGTAAAAGGGAGTGATGTTTTTTATTACAAATGTGGCATTTAGTAGGCTGACGACAATAATAAACCGAATGATTTGCTCCAAAACAATTAAAGCACAAACGGTTCGATTGCACAAAATTACGACGTGACTCTACATTTTCCTGAGCAAACTTTTTACAATTTCCCAATTTATGATTTTCAGAACAAAATTGACACGATACAGATATGACATTTAAATTGTTTACATTAACATTACGATTATTTACATTTAATTGCTGTTTAGATTTCACATTCATAAACTCTAATGAACGAAATCTTTGTTCCAGAAATTCTCTAAAATTATTTAAATTAGGTAACTCGTCATTAGAATCACACAACTTAACTTCCCACAGTTTCCTGGACTCATTATCTAATTTCAAACCAAGAATATAAATAATTATAATGTCCCATGATTGAGTATCTACGCCTATATTATTTAACGCATTCAAACATTCATTACTGGTGTCTAATAATTCTTTTAGTGCTGATGACGATTCAAGAATTATATTCTTTTGACTAATGAAACGTTTTAATATGCAATTGGCTAAATACCGTTTATTATTGTAGCGTTTTTCTAATTGAGTCCAACATACTTGGTAGTTTTGAGCAGTAATAGCAACATGACGCAGAAGTTGTTCTGCTTCACCTGATAAATGACTTTTAAGGTAGTGTAACTTCTGTACATCATCTAAACTATTATTATTATGAATAAGTGAGATAAATAAATCTCTGAAACTAGTCCATTCAATATAACTGCCTGAAAAAATAGAAATGGATATTTTCGGTAACTTAACATTAGATTCTTTAATTTTAGTAGTTTCTTCAGATTTAACTGGTACATTTTTAAAACGCTTTAAAATACATTTTAATTCTGCTTTATATTCTAAATAAAGTTCTTCAGTTCTCTCATACAAATCATCTTTAAAATAATCGCAAGACTTAGATTCACTAGTAGATAAAGTTACAATTTTGCTATGATTATCATTAAAAGTATCCCACTGCTTTTCTAAATTTTCTAATCGAGACTCAACATAAACTTCAGTTAACCTTGTCTTTGGTGATTTTTTAAAATTAGTTTGGGCTTTACAAATATTACTAATTAAATCAATTTGCAGTTTACAAATAGCCTCCATTTTAATTGACAACCTTATCTCTAAAGACTAATTAATACCTAATAATTATTTATAGATGAATGACAAACTATTTCACACTTATTCCTATTCCGCACAATAACTAATGTATTTACAATTTTAGCTGAAATTTTCTAAGTCTTTAAAAACAATTCACTCAAAATTTTTTCGGGCATAGGTTCCCCGTGTGTTCACTTTTTCTTAAATTATTCTAAGTCTATACTACTCTTCAAATTACTTTAATATTTAAATCTTCAAATTTTTACAAGTCTTTATTTCAAATAAACTATTAATTTAATTTAAACTTTTAGCACTTTGACTGAAGGTCTTCTTTTCACTAATCTTTATAAAAGTACTCACTGTTTTCTTCAATCACAAAGACACTGAATGAAGTAAAACCTTATTTCCTCTGTTGCTCCTTGCGCGTCTTCTAGTACCCGCCTCCTCTTGTACTACCGATAGCTGCTTGAACCACCTGCCAACTGCCTTGGCTGCCACCGAAGTAATACTGCCTGGACTGGGGGGGAATGGACGCCGCTGACTCCCGTCAGCCTTCAAGCCACATCCGGCTCGAAGGACCAATGATCAAGTCCCAAAAACTGTTCCACAAACCACTGAGGAGCACTTTATAATAAAACAAAAACATGGGTGCAAACCATGAAGGGATTATTTATTTAAAATGTACTCTAACTATTTATACATTTTGAGTGAACAAAACGATAGCGCGATTTAGCAAACAGTCAGCGCCATCTCTTAATAAAATTTCAAATATGCACATATTATATATGAACTACTGCGACATTAACACATACATACAAACATATATACCTACATATACATACACATATACACACACATACACTTACATATAAAATTATCACATTATTAAATGAGAATAAGTATTACGCAATAAAATATCAAAACACAAAAATATGCGTGCTGTATAAAATAAAGTAAAATAAATTAATCAAAGTGACAGGTAGTGTTTCTTTAAGCGACGCTTAAAAATTAAAAATGTTTTGGCATTTCTAATATCGAGAGGAAGGGAGTTCCATAACCGACAGGCAGTTGTGGTAAAGGAGCAACTATAAAAGGAAGAGGCATGGGAAGGAATTTTTAAGGAGAGGTTACGTTTCGAGCGAAGACACCGAGAATGTGACTCGCCCAAAAATTGGAAAAGTTCTTTAAGATATGGAGGAGAAATTGGATTGAACAGAATACAGTAAAGAAGATGAAGTATATGAGTATTCCTGCGAAGGCGGATCGGGAGCCACTTGAGTTTCTTACGAAAATCTGAAATATGATCATATTTGCGTAAACCAAATATGAAGCGAATACATAAATTTTGAAGGCGCTCAAGTTTATCTAATTGGTCCTCTCTTAAGTCAGGGTAGCATATGTCAGCATAATCAAGAATCGGTAAAAGGAGAGTATTTGCTAACGAAATTTTAGTTGGTACCGGAAGAAAATTACGCATGCGTTTAAGAGATCCTAATGACGCAAAGATCTTTCTACTTACCTCACTTACCTGTGAATCCCATGACATATGGTTGTCCAAAGTGATTCCAAGATCTTTTACCGTTTTACTATATGGTAAGGAGTCATTATTAAGAAATACTGGCGGTAAAGTCGAAGCATCTATTTTTGAAATAAGTTTAGAACTACCTATTAAAATCAGTTGAGTTTTTTTTGAGTTAAGATACAGACCAAATGATTTACACCAAGTGGATATATTCCGTAAGCTATTGTTAATATCCTTGATTGCAGCAGTTAAACTCAGTAGATCAGCTTGGTTGTAAATTTGTAGATCGTCTGCATATAGATGGTAGAAAGAAGAAATATCGTTAGAAATAGTATTTATAAAAACTGAAAATAACAGAGGAGACAACACGCCACCCTGAGGAACGCCAGCAATGACTGAAGACCAATCAGAATAGGAATCTTGTATCCTTAAGCGTTGCCGTCGTCCATACAGGTATTCATGAAACCAGTCAATTGCATCAGGAGATATGTTAAGAGACCTTAGAGATGCAAGCATGATCTCAAAGTCAACAGAGCCAAATGCATTGCTGAAGTCAAGCAATGCTAACACTGTGACTTGATGCATATCCATGCCTTTGCGGATGTCATCAGTGACTTTAACCAACGCTGTTGTCGTGCTGTGACCAGGACGGAAACCAGATTGGAAAGGATTCATAAGGTTGTGGTGATAAAGAAATTGTGACAGTTGATTTTGAATTAACCGCTCAAGGACTTTGGACAAAAACGGAAGGATAGAAATAGTGCGATAATCAGATAAGTCTGTAGGTTTAAGCTTCTTAGGTATAGGAATTATTTGAGCATCTTTCCATATTGAGGGAAATTGCTTATGTGTGATAGAATGGTTTAATATATGCGTGATAACAGGTAGTAAGATATCCAGGATTGGAATGATCATCTTACGGCAAATGCCGTCAGCGCCAACAGCATTGGAATTGACGGATATAATGGTCTTCTTAACATCACTTTCTGCAAATAGACTAAAGAAAAAATTAGGAGGGTTAGGAGTGGATACAGTATTGAGATGATTGATGGTAGATAATTTGTTGTGTCTTCAATTACACTAGAAGCAGAGAAGTGTTTATTGAGTTCATTTAAATTGACATCTTGAGGATTTACGTATCTTTGCGCTTTACCAACTCCTATAGAATTGAGAAAATTCCAGACTTTGCCAGAGTCTTTTTCTTCTATAACAGACTTATATATATGGCGTCGTTGGTTATCTCTACACATCATATTGCAGCGATTGCGGGCCTTAACATAATTGTGACGATTAATACTGTTAGGGTTAGCGTTAAGTTTCATTTTAGCAATATTTCTTTTATGTTGAAATTTTTTAATATCATCAGTTAGCCAAGGTGCAGGGAGATGTTTCATTCGCACGGGACGTAGTGGTGCGTGATGATCATACAATTTTAAAATATGTAAATTAAAAATTTCCAGCTGGTCATCAGATGTCGTGTAATTAAGCACACTGGACCAATCGATAGCAGCTGCGTCCTCACGCAAGCAATTTATATCGATTCCATTAAAATTACGTTGCAGAAGGATTCTTGATTTAGCTTTAGGGGGTTTGACTTTATAAGATAAGAATATAAGATCGTGGTACGAGAATGCCAAGGCTGGATATTGGCCATGCTTTTCAACAAGGTCAGCAGAAGAAACAATCATAAGATCCAGCAACGAGGGAACGCAATTTGGAAAATTATGGGTTGCAAATAAGGGGAGAATATGTAAGTTCGCACCGTCAACTATAGACTTTAGGCGGGCAGAACGATGATTGTTTTTCAAAGTACATGTGTTGAAGTCACCCATTATAATTGTGTGATTATATGAAGGCTTATACGTCTCCAACAATGTTTCAAATGATAAAAATAATCGATCGTTAGGCTAGGATTATAGTAGACACCAAGAAGGATTTTAGAGTGTGTAAAACACACCTCAATGAAGTATATATATATATATATATATATATATATATATATATATATATATATATATATATATATATATATATATATATATATATATATATATATATATATATATATATATATATATATATATATATATATATATATATATATATATATATATATATATATATATATATATATATATATATATATATATATATATATATATATATATATATATATATATATATATATATATATATATATATATATATATATATACATATATTGTAACAGCAATATGTTTCTACTCTAAACATTACACATCACATTTTTACATTAGTTCACCATATATACCAATAGATTGCGTTAGTTGTATTTTAAATCGCGCTAACGTTGTAACAATGTGAAATGTATAAATATCCGAGAATAAAATTGCATTGTATAGAACATTAGGGACCTTGATAGTGGCATAAATACTGCTTCCACCTTGTTGGGACATTATTTTGAAAGCTACCAAGGAATATCACGCTTCTAAGTACGATTTCCGTTGGCTACTTCCACCCTGTTGTGATAGCTCGCTGGCGTCGTAGTTAGAGACCTAGTCGTCTAGTTGTCAATTACTCTTCACGTCAAAGACTCTGTATCACAACTGACGCTCCAACTAGTGGCCTGTAGAAGAACTACCGCGACGAACTTATGAATAGCGAGGAAAAGTTCTTTGACACAAGTGAAGAGCACAATACGACAAGAAGACAAAGTTTCGGCTACGTTGTCACTAAGTTCGGAAGAGTTACTACGACAAAGAAGACCAACCCCACAAAAAGAAAAATGGCTGTTAAACTAACCAATGAGCAATTTGAACGACTAATTGCCAAAATTGGTTCTACTACTACCTCAGCAAAGTCGACACAGGGGACGTTTACCACATGTAATTATTTTTACAATGGCGAAAGAAGTTCCGAAGTTGTTGAAGCTTTTCTGTCTGCAATCAATATTTTCAAACGGTCGGAAAATATTAGTGATCGAAACGGTTTGTACCAGATCCCACTCTTGCTTAAAGAAGAAGCAGGTGTCTGGTGGCAAGGTGTTAAGGATACCATTTCGTCTTGGGAGGACTTCGAAAATCGTCTGCGAGATAATTTTGCGCCCAAGAAAGAAGCCTACCTCATATATGCTGAGTTACTTCAGACAAGTCAGGAACCCAACGAGAGGACTGAAGATTTTATTAGGAAAAAAACGCTTGCTATTCAGCCAGCTGTCAGAACCAAAGCATCCGGAGATTCAGCAGCTAGATATGATCTATGGCCTGTTGTCCTTCAAGATTCGAGATAAAGTTCCGCGCTCGGCCATCTTTAATTTTGAGGAGCTCTTGAAAGCAGCACGCGCCACCGAACATCTTCTTTGTGAAAGGAGGAAAGAAATAAAGCCCGCAGAAGAATCCAAAAGTGACGTTCCAGGAGTCACTAAATCCCGCCCTGGCAGGAAAAGGTGTAGGTTCTGCAAGAATCTTGGTCACGATATTGAAAATTGCAGAACTAGATTAAAAAAGGAAAGGTTAAGTATGACCGATACAACTCAAACCAGTCATACTCAAGCTACTGAAGCACCGAGCCAAGTACCATCGCCTTCAGCCCCAAAATTTAGCTGCTATGGCTGCGGCACGCCTGGAGTTGTTCGTAGTAATTGCCCCAATTGCTACAAAAGTAAATCAACCGTTGTCACTAAAGGTAACAATTCAATGGAACATATTGGATTCTGTGCTGTGAATACTAGCACTGATGCCAGAGATAGGCCTGTGTTATCAATTGAAATTGATGGTACTAAGGGTACGGCCTTTATTGACACTTGCGCCAAGAGCAGTATAGCCTCGTACGAGTTATATTGCTGCCTGAGAGGAAAAGGATACAAATTCACCGATATTGATGTTGGAGTTACCTTAGCCGACGGTATTCCCAAGAAACAACGAGTCATGGTCACTAATGCACCCGTGACGATCAATGAGCGTACCATAATGACGACATTCTTGGTACTACCCGACTCACACGACAATAGAACCCTTTTAGGTGTTGGATTCATCCAGGATGCTCACATCGTCATTGATCTACCGCAATTTACCTGGTGGTTTCTGGAAGAGCCAAATCACGTCTTTGAACTGTATCGAGAGAGTTTTTTAAAATACCCCGATGTCACAGTATCATCCGTTAAGACGGACGTACCAGCACTTCCAGAGAGTACTCAAACTCAAGTATTAGCGGAACGACCTTACGGACCTCTGATCCCCATAACTTTAAGTCCTCTGAAAAGGCAGCGCACTGAACTCTTCGATGGTTACTCTCCTGTCCTCGACGCTCTATACGAAGACGCCGTAAGAAATTTAGAGGACTACGATGAAGAGACAACAGAAATATTTTCTATCGAGACTGGACGCTTTTAACTACTACTCCTGTACTGTCACAGGCTGACGAGACTAAGCCCTATATCATCAAAACTGATGTTAGCAACTTTGCAATTGGAGCGGTCTTAGTGCAGGGGGAGGGCGAGAATGAACACCCAGTTGAGTATGCTAGTCGATTGTTGAATAAATCTGAACGGAACTATTCAACTACCGAGAGAGAAGCTTTGGCAGTGGTGTGGGCTGTCAATAAATTCAGAGGTTACATAGAAGGAACTAAAATTACTGTATTATGTGATCATCAAGCTCTCAAATGGCTCATGACCTTAAAGACACCTACTGGCAGATTGGCGCGATGGACCCTATATCATTACTAGACGTCACGGTCCCAGCTCATTCCAAGTTACCAATCCTCAAACAAAAGAAGTAGCTGGGATATATCACGCCTCTGCTTTGCGTCGCTATAAAACATCCGTTGACGCAACCTTACCAGCACCTTTTCAACCGATAAGAAAGAGAGGTCGACCAAGAAAACAAATAGTTGGCACTGAAACAACCAGTACCTGTGGACCAAAACCACGTGGTAGACCACAGAAGAAGAAGGACAACTAGTTTTCTTCCCTGTCTTCCTCGTCGAGTCGCCTTCGTAGACAGAGGGGGAGACTGTAACAGCAATATGTTTCTACTCTAAACATTACACATCACATTTTTACATTAGTTCACCATATATACCAATAGATGGCGTTAGTTGTATTTTAAATCGCGCTAACGTTGTAACAATGTGAAATGTATAAATATCCGAGAATAAAATTGCATTGTATCGAGCCTTAGGGACCTTGATAGTGGCATAAATACTGCTTCCACCTTGTTGGGACATTATTTTGAAAGCTACCAAGGAATATCACGCTTCTAAATACGATTTCCGTTGGCTACTTCCACCCTGTTGGGATAGCTCGCTGGCGTCGTAGTTAGAGTCCTAGTCGTCTAGTTGTCAATTACTCTTCACGTCAAAGACTCTGTATCACAATATATATATATATATATATATATATATATATATATATATATATATATATATATATATATATATATATATATATATATATATATATATATTATATATATATATATATATATATATATATATATATATATATATATATATATATATATATATATATATATATATATATATATATATATATATATATATATATATATATATATATATATATATATATATATATATATATATATATATATATATATATATATATATATATATATATATATATATATATATATATATATATATATATATATATATATATATATATATATATATATATATATATATATATATTCTTATTACAAATATTGATTATATTAATACATAGAATTAATATTTATCATAATGAACATCTATTATAATCTTTACATTTTTTTTATATTTAATATTACTTAGAACTAAGGCTATGGCTGATAAGCGAATTACACAAGTTTATATGTTTTATCCTTTAAATAAAATTAAATTTTATAATAAATTAAGGTCACTTGATAGTGTTACACAATAATTACAAAAAAAAAATATTATATATTTGATGTGTAGCAAATTTGTATTTATCTATAATTTCTTCGTATTTATCAAAAAACTCATTGACACGCTCTTTATTAAACTCTTTACTTCTGGCCATTGATGTTGGTTCTGGAACACGCAAGGACAAATTAGGATGATCTTTCATAAATCTATAATACCACTTTTTGCCCGCTATTTTCTTCTCTTTATTAAACCGATGACGTAGTTGAAATTTTTCAGCAAGCTCGAAAGCAAGTTTCCGGAATTCCGTGGTAGTTATTCCGAAGAAACAAGATTCTTCAAATGCTGTGCTAATACTTCTTCCATATCTGGTGGTATATCATTAGGTCTTCCCATATTTTTACTTTTATTCGAGCCTGTCAAATGTCGACGCAGTGTAGGTTTTGGTATATTATATCTTCTACAGGCTTCATTAAACCCAATTTCTCCATTCCGATGTTTCTGTAAAGCTTCGATCATATCCTCCTGCTTCCAAGTATTATACTGTCGTTTCGCCATAATATTACCTGATATAAAATTAAAGTAAATTATTAACAATTTTCATATTACCTAACTCGTACCGGTACGAATAAGGAATTCGGCATAGATACGACTTAGGCAGCAAGGTACTCTAAGTTTAGAATTAAAATTCAAAAACATAACCTCAAAGTTTGAATGTTTGGGTATGCTTAAATGATTGTCTGATATGTAATACAAATAGATGTTTTCAAAGAAAAAATATAAAGATTACATTCTCGACATAAAAAGCTTATGAATAAACAACAAAAACTATATGTATATAGTATATAGTGAATATAATGAACTGCGTTCTGCTACCAAAAAATATATATTGAATAGGGTAGGCAACTAAGCTCTGCTACCAAAAAATGTATATTGAATAGGGTAGGATGCCGCAATTGTGGAAGCGTGCTGAGGGGGAGGTTATTTATTAATTATTTACCTTATAGTCGGTCTTAGGATAATAGAAATTGTACAGTACCTTATCTTCATAATTCACAACACAAACACTGATTGTTCACGGCCGCCATGGAATGTTTCACATTAGTCTTCTTCACTTAGGGTTACTTGCACTATTATCTTTTGTAGGTTTGTCTTTGTCAGGTTCAATATCAAGAGGGAATACACAAAAGGGAAATCAAATAAGGCTGAGGGAAAATCACACCGCCAATTAATATATCGATTCAGGAAGGACGTGCGCTCGCGTCGGCCGTCTCACGTGCCCCTCTTACTACTTCTCGACAACTACTTCCGACCGCTCGCGCGGGGTGTTCGCACAAGACTCTAAACTAGTCGGGGTTGCCATATATGAACAAACACTATACAATACTGTTGGAAAAACTTACTTTTAATTCCCGCTATTACAGTTTAAACCGCACCGAATTGGTGGTGATATTATGATCTTTCGCCGCCAGAAGTAAACAATTTAACTTAGAAAATAAAAGTTATATTATGATAAAGTGTACTAAGAAGAAAAGTAGTTTCTGAGCTGCTCTGTGTATTTAATTATAAAATATTTTTTAAAAAAGTTTAAAATTACAAAAAAGTGAAATAATATTGTGTGAATTAACATTATAAGTATTCAAAATAAATATAAAAAGTCAAAGGCTACGGGAAACTGGAACAAATAAAAGTGTAATAGTGAAGTGATAAAAACAACAGAAACAGTTCTTTTTTCTTATTTTCTATACTAATTAAATCAAATCAAATCAAATCAAATCAAAAAAGCTTTATTTAGACATACACAGTTTACATATAAAAAAAGACAATATATATAAAAAAAAAAACCAAGAATGTGATGCCTAAATTGGTAGGCCACTCAGCTTATGTTGAAAAATCATTGTACAATGAGTTTCAACGCTGGTATTCTGTGGCTGCCAGTCACTAAGCACGTCACGTCGTAGGTAGTGAGAAAATTAATAAAAAATAAAACACCTTAGTCCTAATTCGGGCGTCGAACGTTAACAAACATCGCGTGACTTATTGGGATATACAAAAAATAACTTACAATTACTAAATTGTTAATTATTTAACCAGAATTGCAGTGTATAATAGCTAAGAGCAAATGGCTTAACAAGGAATATTATTGAAAACTAAAACAAATATACCTAAGACATAAAAGCTACAGTGGGTAAGTTTAAAAAATATAATTTCTTATTATCATTATAAAATACTTTCGTGAGTGACATTTTTGTGTGTACAGTAATTATTCTTCAATAGAGCTAGTGACTTCCGTCTGTGAAAATTAAATTAGTAAATATCATATCATAAATTATAGTTGTATTTTAGAATTGGATTTCAATAAAACAATAAAAAGGTACATCGAGCAACCATCAAAATGTGCGACAAAAGTTCTGAAATTGCTGATAATCATAAACACCGCTACCTTGCCAAGAGGCCATATCAATAAGGTAAGAATTTACACATGACCAACGAACGGCACACAGAATGTATACAATTAACACTGAGTTTTTAAATTCATTAAATGCAATTTAAATTTGTTTCTAAAAATATTTATTATTTTTAGGTTTCGAAGAGGCGGCGGCAGGTTGTTCCAGCATTTTGTCGCCGAGTAAATAAAACTACCTCGAAAGGCGGCGGTCTTCTATGATGGCATGATCAACGAGTATGACGAGGCTCGTTTTTCGTGGGTTAGTCTCTGTTCGCAAGCCCATTTTAATTTGTGATAGAGGTATGGAGGCATTTTTTTAATTCACTATCCCGAACAATAAAGTCGCGAAATGTAATTGTCTGCGATAGTCCATCTTCAACATCTTAGCAGAGTTCAGAAATGGCGTAACATGTGAGCGTGGTGGAATGTTAAAGCAGTATCGAGCACAGGCATTTTGTATTTTTTGGATAAGATTCTTACTACGCACAAGCAACCTGGGGCCTGTTACAATATCAGCATAATTTAATTTTGATAGTACAAGAGCGTCGCATAAATCTACTCTTACTTTAGGTGTTATATATTTTCGTATTTGATATAATAGTTTTAAACGATAAAGACAATTACTAACAGAGAGCATAATGTGTTTATCAAATCGTAGATTCTCATCCATTACAACTCCCAGTTTGCGTGTTTCTGTGACACGTTCGACCTCAATGTTATTTAATTTGATAATTGGTGATAAGGTTGCAATTTTTCATATTTGAGTTGGTGTACCCAAAATCATGAATTTGGTTTTCTTCGGATTTAACATTAAACAATTTGAATTGGACCATGCAGTAATTCTTGTTAGGTCTTCATTGAGCTTATTTAAAGCTATGTGTAAGTCTGCAGGTTTAAAAGATATGTATAATTGTATGTCATCGGCGTAAATATGATAATTACAGTATTTAATGGAATTGATCATATCGGCACAATAAAGAGAAAAGAGTACAGACCCAAGGATTGAGCCTTGCGCTACCCCTGGTAGCTCTACTACTAGAAACACATTTAGACCCATCCTCCCGAGTTACTTCTACGACCTGTGATCTATTATTGAGATAACTGTCAAACCATCTGATAGTGTCTGTACTGAATCCGTAATAATGGAGCTTGGCTAATAATAATGATAAATTTATTGTGTCAAATGCGCGTGACAAATCGAGAAGTACCAATATGGTGCCTTCTCCGGTATCTTGTGCTCTCAATATATCATCAACTACGTTAGCTAGAGCTGTAGTAGTACTTCTACCCTTTCTAAATCCTGACTGAACACATGGAAGAATGTCATAACTTGCTAAATAGTGTGTAAGTTGAGAACACACAACTTTTTCTAAAACTTTTGGTAGAGTGGGTAGAATACTAATGGGCCGGAAATCACTCAAATTTTGTGGATTATCAACTTTGGGAATGGGTTTTACAATTGCTTTCTGCCATAGTTCAGGAAAGGTACAAGTCCGTATAGATGTATTTACTATATTCACAATGGTATCTGAAATATATGGCAGACTACTTAAAATCATATCTATAGAAATACCATCAGCTCCTATCGCTTTAGATTTAATACTCCGTAGAGTTTTTAAAATTGTTATCTCATCTACCTGTTTTAGAGCAAAGCAATTTAAGAAATGTCTATTATTAGTATAGTAATGTATATCACTATATGCCACGTCACTATTTTCGGGCAAGGTTAAGAAAAATCTATTAAGATTATTCGGTTCTGACAAATGATCTGGTAGACACATGGTATCCCGTTTTTTCTTATATACTAAAATATTCTTTAAATGCTTCCACATGTACTTCGGTTTCTTAGTGTTATTATTTATGAATTGAGTAAAATATGCACCTTTCTCTCTATGGATTGCCATTTCAACTTCTGACTTCAAATCCTTGTAGTATGCTATGTGAGTATCTTTCTGAGTATGACGTGATCTTATGTGTGCCTCATTTCGAGTACGAATCATTTCATTGATGTTGTAAGTAATCCACGGATATTAGGACTCTTTAAAAAGTCTACATATGAGGGGTGCTAAGGAATCGAAAACAGATAACAAAATAATATTAAATTGAGAAACAAGACTATTGACGTCATATATATTAAGAAACTGTTGATTGAAATTTGTTAAATAGTTTTTGAGATCATTTTAATGCTACAAATTTTTCTATAAGATTTTCGAAGAGGCTTAGGTTTATATTTGCGTATATTAAATTCAAATGATAAGAACGCATGACTGCTAAGCTCATGTATATAGTCTATGCATACTTCACTAGTGTTACCATCTACACAAACTAGATCTATTAGTGTCTCACTGTGAGAAGTAAAGTGGGTAGGCTCATTAACAATCTGTTTAAGATTTTTTTTTTTTTTTTTTTATACTTTATTGCACAGATTAAAAAAAAATGTACAAAGGGCAGACTTAACGCTATGACAGCATTTTCTGCCAGCCAACCCAGAATAGTGTAGGAGAGTAGTCAGTAGGGTGTGCTCATAAAAGTTAAAGAAAA
The DNA here is from genome assembly GCA_037178615.1 of Dione vanillae. Classification (NCBI taxonomy): domain Eukaryota; kingdom Metazoa; phylum Arthropoda; class Insecta; order Lepidoptera; family Nymphalidae; genus Dione; species Dione vanillae. The sequence goes on along the minus strand of JAZFAU010000429.1, from coordinate 99,761 downwards.
AATTTAAATACATACATAGCAATAGATGCCTAAAAATATATATAATAATAAAACAGTATATTTCTATGTTATACATAATACATAAGTATACCTATACATAAATATGCATAAACATATACATACACATATATACATATATACACATACATATACATATATATATATATATATATATATATATATATATATATATATATATATATATATATATATATATATATATATATATATATATATATATATATATCTATATATATATATATATATATATATATATATATATATATAATATATATATATATATATATATATATATATATATATATATATATATATATATATATTATACATATATACATATATATACATACACATACATATACACATACATATATATATACACATATAAATATACATATAATCCAATTATGATAATAATTTTGATGGAAGGACATCAAGTAGTATTGAAAGATGACAGATAAAATTTTTTTACTTGGCGCTTGAAGGAATCGCGCGATGGAGCTCTACGAATAGAATCAGGCAAAGTGTTCCAAAGCCGTGCTGCAACTAGAGAGAAGGAGTTGGAGACAAAGCCAGATTTATGGGAAGGTATGAAAAGGGTTAGTAATTGAGAGGATCGTAGGGGCTTATTATGAGTAGCGGAAAGAAGAGAAAATTTAGATGATAAATAAGTAGGAGCATTAGGGTCAGTAAGGATAGAGTAGAGAAGACAGAGAAGCCGAGTATATCTACGTTCCCGTATAGGAAGCCAGTGTAACTGTTTCCTAAAACGAGAAACGTGGTCGAATTTTCGTAAACCAAATATAAAGCGAATGCCAGAGTTAAGGAGACGATCAAGTTTATTCAGGTGCTCTTCCGACAGATCTAAATAACATGAGTCACCGTAATCAAGAATTGGAACCAAGAGGGTAGTAACAAGCTGGATTTTAGTTTCCGTAGGCAAGAAATTTTTTAAACGCATCATGGAATGCATGGTGGCGTAAAACCTACGAGAAACTTCTTTAATATGATCCTCCCAACTGAGTTTACTGTCAATGATAATGCCGAGGTCTTTAACACTACTACTGAACTCTATTGGTGTATTATTGTATCGCAGGCTGGGCAGACTCAGGACATCTATCTTACCTAACTGTTTCCTGCTACCTATAATGATGGCCTGACACTTGGATGGATTAACAGCGATACCATATTTAGTGGACCAAAGAGATATGCGGTGAAGATTGTCGTTTAGGGAGTTAATAGCCGCGGCAAGATCACTGACAGAAGAGTCTTCGTAGAGCTGCAAGTCATCGGCATACAGATGGTAGTGCGAAGTTAAAATTTTAGTGATGGCGTTTATAAAAACAGAAAATAACAAGGGAGATAATATGCCGCCTTGAGGAACGCCGGCACTCACTTCGCACCAATCAGATTGTAGCTGACCAATGCGTATGGATTGCCGACGCCCTCCAAGATAAGAAGAAAACCATTCCACGACAGAGTCTGACAAGTTAGCATGGGAAAGGAATGCAAGAAGGAGGTCATGGTCTACTGCATTGAAAGCATTGCTAAAGTCAATTAGCACGAGCACTGTGAGTTGCTGGTTTTCCATGGCAATGCGAATATCGTCCGTGACCTTTAACAATGCTGTTGTTGTGCTGTGACCTGGACGAAAGCCCGATTGGAGTGGACAGAGTAAGTCGCATTTATGAAGGTAGCAGGAGATTTGTTGGTGTGCAATGGACTCCAGGATTTTGGATAAGAAGGGAAGAATTGTTATAGGACGGAAAATGAGAGGGTAGCGAAGGATTTGATATTTTAGGTAGTGGGAGAACAAAAGCCTTGCGCCACATCTCAGGGAATGTACTCATGGCAAAGGAGAAGTTTACGATATGAGTTATGGAGGGAATCAGAAAATGGAGGATAAGGGTAACCATAACTCGACTTACCCCATCGCAACCAACCGCCTTAGATTTAATCGAAAGAATGGTCTTCTTAACATCATTTTCCGTAATAGGAGAAAAGCTGAAAGGTGGGGAAGTGATTCTAGGCAAGCCATGTATTTCAGAAAGCGTTAAAAGTTAAGTTTGCAAGTCGAGGACTGGAGGTGAAGAGAAGTGAAGATTGAGAATATTTAAATCCATTTGAGATTGATCGGAGAAAGTTTGAGACTTGCCAATACCGAGGGTATTTAAAAATTTTAAAGTTTCCTCGGGAGAAGATTCATGTATTTTGTCAAAGATATATCGGCGTTTAAGGTTCCTACACAACTGATTACAACGATTCCTTGCAGCTTTATAAGCTGACCAGTTGAGAGCAGAACGGTCCCTCTTGTACTTACGGAAGGCTTCATCCCTCTTGGCTCTTGCTTTTCTTAGATCGTCATTAAACCAAAGGTTTGAAAAATTTTTTATTTTTACAAGACGTAAAGGCGAGTGTCGGTCGAATAACTCAATTAATTTAGAGCACAAAAAATGCAACTTCTCGTCAATTGACGACAGCACCTCTATCTGCGTCCATGGAATAAGAGAAGCATCGTCCAATAACCTATTGAGATATAGATTACGGTAGCTTCGCAGCAGCAGCATTTTGGGTTTGGGCTTAGGTGATCTGAATTTAAAAGAAGCGATATTAGATCGTGGTGTGAGAATCCCGGCGCAGAAAACTGACCAAATTTAGAGACCATGTCACTATTAGACGTTATAATTAAGTCTAAGAGACTATCCGGGACCGTCGATTGGGTGGTGTGTTGCAGCGAGCGGTAGAACCTGGAGGTTAAAGGAGTCTAGTATAAATCTGAGCTTAGACGACCGATAATTACTCTTGATCAGACAGGTGTTGATATCCCCCATTACAATAAGATTAGTATACTTAGGCATCACATTCTCGAAGGAGGACTCAAGAGAAGAAAAATAATTGATATTGGGGGGACAATAGATCACTCCAAGGGCTATCTTGGTGCCTACATCTATTTCAATGAATAGATATTCAGGGGATGCGCTATACTGGGAAGTTGATTGACAAATAAGTTTGTAAGGGATGTGACTTTTTAAATATATTGCAACACCCCCACCATTTTTTCCGGTTCGATCATTTCTAATCAGGACGCAATTAGGTATAGAAAAAGAAGTAGAATGAAGAGAAGGTTTTAGCCAGGTCTCTGAGATAAGAACAGCATGAATGGATGCCTGGTTAAATGTAGAATAGAGATCGGAAAAAATGACTTGGAACACTTTGCGCATTGATGTGACAAATATTTAAGTTCTTACGAAAATGTGAAAATTCATTAGACAGTAAATCTCCTAGTAATTGACAATTATCATCACTACCACGAAAAGAAATGTCGTCATCATCGTCTCTAGCAGAATAAAATGATTCAGAGCTTGAATTCATAATGCATGTACAAAAATATATAATATACTAAATAAAATATATATTTATATAATAATATACTTATATGTAAATAACAAATATTTATATATAATTATATAAGATCAAAGACTTAAAAAGAAAAAAAAAACTAAAATAAATCAAGTAAATTGACTAGACTAATCATACACATTCTGTTGGCTCACAACAATTCACTTAAAGTACATAACTAATAAGAATGACTAAAATACATAAACAAAACAAAATACAATGCAAGCTAAGGTCTAGAAATTATGTATCTCAGTATGTTGCAAAAAAGTTGCTCAACCAATAATAGAAGATAATATCTAATAATAAAAAGTAACAGATGTAAATAAAATTAATAATTTCATAACAAAGATAAAAGTAGATATTTAAAACAAATCCATAATGCACATGAAAGTTATGATACATTTGTTTACCATAATGACATGACTATAAATAAAAAAAGTAATTCTGTCCTTTTTTTTTGTAGCTAACTAATACAGATTAAGAAACTTGTATCAAAAAAAAAATAATAATAAATAAAATAAAAAAAAAAATGTAGAAAGAAACACATCTAAGTAATAGATAAAATTTGTTATCTACATTCATTTAGCCATCTATCCATAAAACAAAATAAAGTATGCCAAAATCCTGTCATCCGAGTCACTAGCAATTGACAGACGGCAACGTCACTGCCTTAGGTGTCAACTTGTCAAGTGTCAACAGGATGGAATTGGTAAACAAATACCCGGGATTAACATGTAACTTGAGTAAAAATTAAAAATATTGTAATTACTACGGGTACGCTAATAATTAAAAAAAAAGAAAATATAGTATCACAATTACCCACAAGAAATTAATCACTGTGGGACAATATAAATATCATTGTGATGGTAAAAAAACAAGAGTAAGTGAACTGTAACTTAAGAACAAACATTGTGTTGATTTTAAATTAATTTCACACATATGCATATCAATTGCAAATACTACGAAATATTGTCGAGACTAGAGAGACTTTAATATGTACTATGGGGTGATTATAAATAAAGTAAATGAAAGTAAAACCAAAACAAGATATTGAATACATAGGATTACAACATACTATTACTTCTTGACCAAATTTCGTCGCGTAAGTGGCCTTTTGCTGGCGTCAGGAAGAGCTGCAGGGCTGACTCGAGGCTGCACAGAGCTGGCAGGCTTGTCAACGGACTGTATTGAAGGCGAAGAAGAACTGGGGAACATCTTCAGACATTCATCGAAGTCTTCCTGAGTTGTGACACGCCTGCGTTCGTTATTTGGCAATTTGATATATATGTTACCATTAAGGGTCCAAGTGTTAGTTATGCCAAATCTTTTCCTCGCTTTTGTGAAGAGAGATTGACGAACTTTAGTCAAGAATTCACTCAGCACAACTGGAGAAGACTTCAATTTCTTTTTATTACTCCAAATGAGACTTTTAACTTTTAAGTCATTAAATCGGACAACAATGGGTCGAGGGGCCTTCTCAGACTTACTTCCTATACGATGGCAGTACTGGATTGCACCTGGCTGAATATCAGGGATGCCCATCAACACTTGAATTGTTCCAAGGACAGTTGAAACCAGGTTCTCACCTTCAGCTTCTTGAATACCACCAAACAGCAGAGCATTTCTTCTAGAGGTGTTGTCGATGTCATCAATTTGTGAAGATAAATTAGTGACAAGTGTCCTTAGGAGGTCCAGGATGTTCCACACGGAAGCCTTAAACTCTTTAAACTCACTTGCAAGTTTATCAAGAGTATTCCTATTACCTTCAGTGCTGCTTGTGGATTTCAGTTGTTTTTCGAATTCAGCCATCCTATTGCCAAGCGATTCTGCTATGCTTTTATGAACTTCCAGTATATCTTCAACTCTTGCTATTGTATTTAAGTATAAACAGTGTTTTGTGATGTGACAAAAAAAAAAAAAACAAAACCCTTGGGAGAGTTTGTAGAGCCAACAGGTGAGTGCAATTATTATTCAATTAAAGACATAAGAACTACAATAACTTATGTAAAGTAGCCTATATATGTCACTTATGTAAAATATTACTTTTTAAACTGTTAAAATAGATTTATAGATTCGTGTACATTTATAACTCACACAGCATACGTGTACAGCAATTATCAGATTCGTAAAAATTAATATTAAAATCACCCGTCAGAACTACATGGTCATAAGCAGGGAGTGTAGCGAACATATCCGTAAGGCCGTCAAAAAAGGTACGTGGATTTAGCCAAGGAGGTCGATATGCAGTGCCGATGACTAACTTTTTCCCACCCACGCTCACACTAAGCCACATCTGTTCCATGTCCGGAGTTGTTGCAGGATGAACGAGGGTTCGTGCTGCTATTCCACGTCTAATGTGATAGCCCACACCACCACGGCTACGTACTTCAGCAGGACGCGGCTTGTGGCGCAGACGATATCCCGGGATATTTGGCGCTCGCCCTTCCTCACCCTCTCTCAACCAAGTTTCATTCAAGGCCATAATGTCTACATCATGGCGGTTAATAGCCAACATAAATTCTTATCTTACGTAACCCAGGCATCGATCATACAAACTTTACTAAGTAACTTAATAATGTCTAAATATGAAAATGTATTCATGTTGAAAAATATAATTATAGATATATGTGTACATACAGTAAAAACAATGCAATAATATAACAATAAAATAACGATGCTGTAAAGGTATAATAAGAATATTGGTATAAGTATGCTAAAATACGTACTAAAAACTTGGTCATCCCACTTGTTCGACACACATCCAATAAAAGCCACCAACACTACGGGATTACTTTAACCGCCGGGAAATAATCTCACTCTCGGCCCCCGAGGAGGGAGAGGAAAATGGCTTCAGTGTATCGCCCTCTTGCCGTGAGGTTCTACCTCCGCCCATTAACATGGGCGTGTCTTTGGGGGGGGGCGTATAGCCCTAGGCAATTTGTCCACAAGGGGACAGGCTAAAGGGGAATCTGGATGGGAAAGAGCTATGTGCTACCCGGGCGGTCAGCCCAGCCGAGTGAGACCCTCGGTAAACCGGGGGAGGCTCAGCTTAAGCGACCAGCGACCGTGGTAGCAGCTCAGGAGTCGGTAGGAGGGGGAAGGATGTCTCGAGGGAGTCTTCGGCGGTCCGGCGGACGGGAGTGCCACGGTGCGATGTCCTGGATGTGCGGATGCACCGAGGTGTCAGCACCGTGGTAGGCGCGGGCAGCGAGATGGGTAATGTGACTCTCGAGGCTTTCGATACGGAGGTCGCGCTGGATGGTAGCGTTCCTCACGTTTCGAGGAGCCTGGACGACTCGTCGGAGAGCCACATTCTGCACCGACTCGAGGAGCCTACGAAGACTCGGACTCGTGAAGGAATACCACGCTGGGGACGCGTACGTTAGATGGGGTCTAACGTACGTTTTATAAAGTCCCAGCTTGGTACGGAGAGGGAGGCGGGAACGGAAAAGGGGACGCAACAGAGCCACCGCAGCTCTCGCTGCGTTCCTGGCCTTGGCAACCTGGGCGGTCATGGAGAAGATTCTCTCGACAGCGACGCCCAGGTATGTGATCTGGCGAGCCCAGGCGACCTGTTCACCCTGGAGTACTAGCGGAGGATGCAAACGCGGGTTGAACCCAAACGAGATCGCTTGGGTTTTCGCCACGTTGATGGTAAGCCTCCACTCCGCTAACCAGTCCGGTAGCAGGTCGAGGGCTCGCTGGAGCTTAAGTGCCGCGTGAGTCATGTTTAGGGACTTGGCCAGGAACGCGATGTCATCGGCGTAGAGCGCCAGGGTGACATCTGCGTGCGCTGCGATGTCGTCCGTGTAGATGGAGTACAGGGAAGGGGAAAGGGTACTTCCCTGCGGGACCCCGGCTGTGACGGGGTGACTGCGTGACAAGGCGTGGTCAACCTTGACCCGGAAGGTTCTGCCGCGGCGGAAATCGGCCAAAACCCTCACCAGGTGGTAGGGGATGCCCGCTCGGATCACTTTGTGGAGCAATCCGGGGTGCCACACCTTGTCGAATGCCTTCGACACGTCCAGGAAGGCTGCGACTGCTTTCTCCTTCCTGTTCGCGGCGGCCGCTGCGAAGTGGAGCACTCGTGCGAGCTGCAGAGTGGTCGAGTGACCACTGCGGAATCCAACTGTTCGGGGCGCGGTTGGAAATGCGCCTCCAGGAGAGGGAGCAGTAACCTCTCGAACAGTTTGGACGTGGCGCTCAGCAGTGTGATTGGTCGGTACCCGTCGGGTCTCCTCCGGTCCTTCCCTGGCTTCGGCAGCATCACCACCAGGCCTTCCTTCCACGCCTGAGGGAAATGTCCCAACCTCAGGATGGCGTTGAAAGCCTGGTGAGTGCTGCTATGGTCCGCATGGGGAGGTGCCGCAACACCATGTTGGACACGCCATCTATCCCCGGAGCTTTCCGTGGCTTGAGCTTCGCGATTGCCCTCTTCACGCTCGACGGGGAGAAGAAGGGCGGAGGGGGAGTCGGAATAGGGGGGTCCCGCAGGAACGAGACGACCGCTTCTTCCAGCTGCGTGTGGGACTCCGGTCGCAGGCTGGGGTTGGGCGCAAACTGACTCTCAAGGTGGTCTGCCAGTATGTCGGCCCTTCCTTGAGAGTCGTAGCGCAACGAGCCGTCTGCATGGAATAGGGGTCGGATGGGGGGCGGCTTCCTTGTCAGCTGCCGGCACAGTTTCGTCAGGGACGCTTCGTCCTCGGTGGCATCCGTGATCCTCGCGTCCCAACTCTCGGCTTGGGACACCGCGAGCGCTGCGCAAATTCGCTCCACCAAGTCGTTTAATTTCGTCTTGGTGGCTGGCTCACGGGTCTGTTGCCACTCACTGCGCGTCTTCCTCTTACGCGCAATGAGGTCGGCAATATGCCGTGGAGTTGGGGGAAGTCTAAGAGGGCTAGTTGGGGCAGTGGCGTCCTGGAGGGCAGATTGAATTGCCGTCGTGATCGACGCCTCGAGTCTGTCGACACTGGGCGGACCATCGAGCGGCTCTTCACGTGGCCGAGTGCGCTGGCAATGAGGGACTCAAATTTGGGCCAACAGACCCTACCCTTGCATGGAGGGAGCCCTAGGGCTGTTGGCGATCCCCGTATCGAGAAGAGTACGGGGAGGTGGTCAGAACCAAATGAGTCGGGCAGTACTTCCGCTGTCTCGAGGAACACCGAATGAGCCTCCAACCCCTTGTGCACGATGAGGTCAATCGTGGTTGCGGAGTGGGAGGCCCTCCCGGCGTGGTGGGTGGGTTCGTCAGGCCCCTCCACCACGTATCCGTGCCTTTCGGCGTCCTCAAATAGCTTCCTCCCGGTGCTGTCCATATAGGAGCAATGCCAGGCGGGGTGTTTGGCGTTCCAGTCCCCTGCCGCTATGGTGGGGGTGGTATCACCAAGAACGTCGTGTACCTCCTTGGTACGTAGTGGCGATAAGGGGGGTCGACAAATGGCATACAGTCTGACGGGCTGTATGCCAAGACTCAACTCGACCCCTAGGGACTGGAAGGACAGCGTTGCTAGGTCCGGGAGGGGAAGGTGCGGGAGACTGCGTTTAACCGCGATGAGGAGGCCGCGACGAGTATTGACCTCAGTGTCCAGGCGCAGGACGTGGTACCCGGGGAGAGAGAGGGAATCTGCAGCTCTCAGATGGGTCTCATTAATGAGAGCCACATCTATGTTTTGCTCTCTGAGAAGGAGCCTGAGGAAGTGGGCTCTGATTCTCAGAGAGTTGACGTTCCAGAACATGATGCGTAGCTCAGCCATTGGTGAGCAAACGCATCATGCCTGAGAGCACGACTTCAACAGGGTCCCGGTTCTCCTGGAGGGCCACCAGGACTTCCTTAAGGACGTCGATGGCCCTGTTGATAGTCGCACGGGAGTCGCCGGTTACTGGGGCAGGCTGGCGCAGTGAGGCGGGCGCAGCATCAGGGGCTGGCTGTGCCTGGGTGGTGGTCGAGGGGGCAGAGGAGGAAGCCGTCCCCTTCTTTCTCTTCCCCTTGGACCTCTTCTTTGAGGCTCTACGGCCGACTCCCCCATCTCTGGTGGACGGAGGATTTGCCGGAGCCATCAAAGTCGAGGCTTGGGCATCCGCGGCCACCATGTTGGTGGGTACCGGGGCGACCGAGGCTGGCGGTCTTCTTGGGGCAGTCGTCAGGGCCAGCGTGCCGGCTCTTTTATTCGAGAGCTCCCGTTTGATTTGGGGGCAGGCGGAGTAGTTTGCGGGGTGCGGCCCCCCGCAGTTTGCGCACGTTGCGGGCTGCTCGAGCGGGCGCAGGCAGTCGCGAGCGAAGTGCTCCTCCCCGCATCTCACGCAGGCCATCCTGCGGTGGCACCCGTGGCTCGAGTGCCGGA
>JAZFAU010000429.1:0-85000 GCA_037178615.1 Dione vanillae | reverse complement strand
GCCGGGTGATATGCAGGCGATGTTATGTGACTTATACAATTTTTTTCACAAAATAACTCGAACTCTCTAGAACAGAAAGCTTTGCCATTGTCGCTCACTAAAGTTGCAGGCAGCCCAAACCTAGATATGAAATCACACAATTTTTCTATTACCGCACTAGACGTAGTACTATTACTCATATTATATGCTTCGACCCACTTGGAATGCGCATCTACAACTATAAGATAAGTGCATTGATAGGCCCGAGGAAATCTATGTGTAATCGCTGAAATGGTTCCGGGGGGCGTGGCCACGGGGACGGCGGCACCCGCGCGGGCGACGGTTGCAGCTGAATACAAACAGCGCATAACCCTATCATTTTTTCTATTGCGTTATCAATCCCCGGAAACCAAAAACGTGACCGCGCTTCTGCCTTTGTTTTGACAATACCAAAATGTGATGTATGTAATTTTGACATGACCCTATCGCGCAGTGATTGGGGAATCACGACCTTATGACCTCTCATAATACAACCGTTTTCATACGCTAATTGTGTTCGGCATAAATAATACGGCTTAAGATGTATATTATTATTTATTGTCTTTGGCCAACCATCAAAAATGTACTACCGAACCTGTTGTAAAATGATGTCTTTATTTGTTTCTTCGCGTAATTCACTAACAGTTAACGGTACGCTATCATCGATTACGAAACAAACATACGCTGCCCTGTCGTCTAAGGCGTCATCTGTTGAACCGATTAGAGGCGTGGAAGAGACGCGCAGGGCACGATGACGTCACCACACTAGCGCGCGACAGGTAATCTGCGATGTTGTCATTGCTGCGTATATATTCAATTTTATAATTATATCCACTGAGAAATATAGCATATCTTTGTAAGCGGTTCGCAGACCACTCGGGAATGCCTTTGTATGGGCCGAATATAGACAAAAGAGGTTTGTGATCTGTACGGAATATGAAGGGGTTCGATCTACGGTATAGATATTGATGGTAACGTCGTACTCCAAAAATAATCGCAGTTGCCTCTTTTTGTAACTGAGAGTATCGTTTTTCAGCGCTATTAAATAGGTCAACGCAAATGAAATAGGTCTTTCTATGTTGTCGCTATTGACTTGCGATAAAATTGCACCAAAGCCGGCAGCAGAGCGTCTACGGTCAATATCAATTTGGCATGTTGATTAAAGTGTGCAAGCACTTGTTCAGAGGCCAAAATTTTTTTTACCTGCTCGAATGCAACGTTACGTACACAATCCCAACGCCAAGACTGTCTTTTTTTTAACAGTTCATACAAAGGGCTTAAAATAGATGCAGCTTTTGGTATAAAATTTCTATAATAATTTACAAGTCCTAAAAATGACTGTAGCTGATTTACATTCTTAGGGACGTGAGCTTCTTATTTAGCCTTTACCTTTTCGGGTGACTTTTTAGTACCTCTTTTGTGATATTATAACCGAGGTAACTAATTTCGTTTTTAAAAAATTCGCGATGTTAACCCGGCGCTCTCTAATCTCTGAAGCACAACGTTTAACCTCCGCATGTGTTCCGTTCTATCGCTACCCGTTATTAAGACATCGTCCAACATACACAACAATTTCAAAAATTATTATTTGTTCATTGACAATAATTTATTATAAGGCTAATATCTTTCTAAAATTAATATATTTTTTATTATTCCGCTATTTTAATATAACCGCAGTTTTATCTAAGTTTATATAACTTATAATATTTTGATAATTTGTTTTATTACTTTTCAAAATGGTTAGAGGTAAAAAAGAGGAGGAGGTTGACGAGACTCAACTTAGCCTTTTAGAAGCTAAGCGCGATGCCATGTTTAACAGAATGAAAAGTATATTTAAATTCGCAAAATGTTTCGATAGTAATACCGAACAGGCTTTATCGGATGTAAGTTTTAACATCGATCAGTTGCGTATTGATTTTGAGCGTGTTTTAGACTCTTATAATATTTTATTATTAAAAGTTAATCCAGATTTAACTATTGATTACAATTCTTGGACAGAATTTGAAACCATGTATTCCTTTGTTAAACGAGTCATCTCGAAAATTTCCGATCATAAATTAAATGTTATTTCTACAAATACGTCTCAAAATATACATAAATTAAAACCGCATTTGCCACCTATTGAACTTATGTCATTTAATGGTGATATTCGTAATTGGCCGCTTTTTTATCAACAATTTAAAAGTATAGTTCACGACAATCATTCATTGAGTGACAGCGAAAAAGTTTTTTATTTAGTAGGTAAATTAACAGATAAGGCTAGGGCCATATGTTCGGGTTTGTCAATTACCGCTGAAAATTATTTAATTATTTGGAATTCGCTTATAGAAAAATATGACGATCCTCGTTCTCTCGCTTCTGCTTATTTTAATCAGCTGTTAGAATTTAAAGCGCTTATTAATAATAGTGCTTCTGTTGAAGATCTTAAGCAGTTGAAATGAACGATTTAACCGATTTCATGTTTTTACACCTTGCTATACAAAAATTAGATTCCGATACTATTAAATTATTTGAAATTACTTATCGTAAACAAAAAATTCCCTCGTATGAAAATCTTGTAGAATTTATTAAGGAACAAAGTAAAGTTTTATCTCGTGGTAATTTTAAATCGAATGATTGGTTAGATCAAAATAAATCTCGCTTAAAGACATTGCCCACACCTAAATCTACCACTCGCTCCTTTGTTAATATGGAAGGAAGTACAAGTGCATATCATAAGTGTACTTTGTGCAATAATAATAAACATGAGCATTTATATTCGTGTCCTGATTTTATGAAAATGAACCCGTATGAAAGATTTAGTTTTATTAAAAATAACTTATATTGCCTTAATTGTTTAAGTACTAAACATACAACTTTTGCATGTGTTTCTCAGCACACTTGTAATCATTGCTCGCTAAAGCATAATTCTTTGCTACATTTCAATAATCCTAATAAAACTAATTGTAATGTCGTCGTAAATAAGTCTTCGACACGTAATTTTCCGAGTCGCGCTTCTCCCGCACCCGCACCCGCTCCCGTTCATGGCTCGTCCCGCATTGTGTCGGCCGGTCAATCTGAATGCTCCGGCGTTCAACCCGCTAAGAGAAGAAACAACTTAGCGTTCCATGGATTCACCGTGCGGGTGCCGGGCCCATCGTGTTGTAGGAAGAGGAGCTCCGAGCAGCGCTTGGGACTTGCGACCCAAGTGTAGGTTTAAAGGGGCCCCTTTAAAATGCATTAACGCTCACCTTCACTGTCCGAGCTCCTCCCACTACCTAACCAAATTTTAAATGATTCTACCAAAGCCGCCTTCGAAGTGCGTTCTAGAAATGAATTTGTGATAGTTCTAGACAGGCCGAGACCTTTTAATAAACTATAGAGAGATTTCGCTGTTATACCTCTCGCTCCTTTTTTTTTTTTTTTTTTTTTTTTTTTTTTTTTACGTGAGGAAATCCTGTTACGGATACCAGAACGAGTGGGGACTCGAACGGGTTATGTGGGACTCGCGGACCGGCAGATGTAGGCCAGTCCACACTAAAACCTCACGGTGCTCCTCCTCGACCGCCTTCGGCCGTGAGACACGGGAACCACATAGTCTTCCGTGAACCACGGCGGCGGAAGCCTCTCAGGCACGTCGCAGAGTCAGGGGCGGTGGAACACCCCCGACGGCCTTCTCGGAGTAGCGCGCAGGAGCAACCTGCGCGCGCCTACTCGGGCCAGGTGAGTAGGCGGCCAGCTTCCCCAAGCTGACCGCCCTCTGGCCGATTAGGGCGGGAGGCGGCGATCGTGTGCCGCCCTCCGGCGACCCGGTCTCTTGCGGCGGATGGCGAGATTGGCGGATGCCTCCCTCGCCCGTTCCGCTGCCTCCTTCTCGAGCACCACTGCCTCGCAGAAGGAGGAGACCGCGTCCCACGACGTCTCGCAGCCGGCCATGGCTTTGACCACGGCCGGAAGAGAGAGGTCGTCCCCTATGACGTCGCGCAGAGCGCGACGTTGAGACGCCCAGGCACTGCACACCTCCAACGTGTGCTGAGCCGTCTCCTCGAGGCAGTCGTCGCAGTGGTGGCAGCGAGCGTCGGGCTCCCTCCCAGCGACCCGACACAGGTATCTCCCAAAGCAACCGTGCCCCGTGAGTACCTGCGTGGTGCGGAAGGTTAGGACGCCGTGACGCCTCGCCAACCACTGGCGGAAGACAGGACGAACTGCCTCGATAGTCCTCTGGCCGGCGGATGGTGTTGCCAGCCGGGACTCCCACGCCTCCAATGCGGCTTCCCGCTCCTCCTCCTGTGGTGCTGACCTTGCCGGATCCCCCGACGCTGGGCCCCGACGCCGACAATAGATCGACGCTAGGGAAATAGCGTCCAGGTCCCACGGCAGGACTCCAGCCAGCACGCACGCCACCTCACCGGAGATGGTCCGGTACCCGCGTATCGCCCGGATGGCCATCACCCTCTGCGCCCTTCGCAGCAGGGTGACGTTGTGCCGATCCAGAGCGTCCGCCCATACGGGGGCACCGTAGAGGGCCATCGACCTGACCACTCCGGTGTACAGCCGTCGGCTCGAGACGCTCGGCCCATTCACGTTGGGCAAGAGGCGCGCCAAGGCCGACGCTGTTTTCAACAGCTTCGGGGCCAAGGTGGAAAAGTGGCCCCGAAAACTCCACCGACCGTCCAGAACAAGTCCGAGGTACTTCATGCTCCTTTTGACGTCGATTTTGACGCCACCGACGATGATGTGGGCATCTGGTGGTGGGCCCTTCCGCGGAGCATGAAAGTATAGGGCCTCGGACTTGTTCAAGGCGACTTCCAAACCCAGCCGCCTAATGCGGCTGACAACATCGGCCACTCCGGCCGTGGCGAGCACCGCCGCCTCCCGATAGGTCCTCTGCTGCGCCAAGACCAGCGTATCGTCGGCGTAACAGAGGACCCTTACCCCCCTCAGGGTGCTGCCCCGCAGCACCCAGTCGTACCCGATGTTCCAGAGGATCGGACCCAGCACTGATCCTTGTGGAACACCGGCCGACACCTCAAACTCCTCCCAACCTCCTCCAGGAGCGGGAAAGGTCACAGACCTCCCGGACAGGTAAGCCCCGATGACGCGGCGCAGGTATGGAGGCACACGATGGTAAATGAGTGCCTCCTTAATGCAAGGCCAGGGCAGGGAGTTAAAGGCGTTGGCGATGTCTAAAGACACCGCCATTACCCCCCTCGCCCCTGGCAACCGCATCCTGCGCATGGGACTTCACCTCGAGTATGGCATCCACCGTCGACCGCCCCCTGCGGAAGCCATACTGCAGGTCCGAGAGGTCCGGACCTGTCCCCTCCAAATGGTGTTGTAGCCTCATGGCTACAACACGCTCGAAGAGCTTGGCGATCTCGCTCAAGAGCACGATGGGCCTGTAGGCGGAGGCTGAATCCGCCGGGCGACCCTCCTTCTTGATGAGGACTAACCTGCCTGTCTTCCACCGCTGTGGAATTATGGCTTGAGCCAGACAGGCAGAGAATAGCCCTCGCACTCTAGGCCCCAGGGTGTTCAGGGCCAGAGTTAAGGCCCGGCCGGGAACGCCATCCAGCCCGGGGGCGGTGCTCTTGTGCCGAGATCGGCGAATAGCCTCTTCGAGCTCTTCCTCCTCCACCTGTGGTGTGACACTGTCGTCCTCCTCCTCGTTACGCGCTGCAGGGCGGGCCATCGAAGGTGGTGAAAAGTTGGCCCGCTGCGGGAACAGCGACGACAGCACTCCTCGGAGGATATCCGGTCGGAGTGTCTGCGTCAGGGGTGGAGACCAAGCCCGTAGCTTACCGAGCACCATACGGTAAGGCGTGCCGTACGGGTCTTGGTCTATTCCCGCCACCATCTGATCGTGCGATTGGCCTTTCGCACGACCGATTTCCTCCTGCAGCTGCGTCCTCGTCTCGACATAGACGCTGTACAAACGGTCTTCCTCCTGCTCTTCCTTTTGTACCCGTCTGCGATAGTGGCTGTACTGGCGTCTCGCGGCAACGCAGATGTTACGCAGTTGCGCGATCTCCTCCGACCACCAGTACACCTGTCGCCGTTGCGGACGACGCCTGGAACGGGGCATTGACGCGTCACAGATACGCGTCATCGCCCTCTGCGCCCAGGTGGCAGCGTCTTCTGCAGACGCCAAGCTCTGGGGCAGCCAGGCTTCCACTATCGCGGCCTCCTCCAACAACTGCCTGTCGAGGCGACTCAATTGCCACCGCGGTCCGCACTCTAGCGAGGTCGGACTGGGAGTTGGCGGCTCCGCTGGATGTGTGGATATCTCGTAACGGATGTAGAGATGGTCCGAGAGAGTCTCCACATTTTCCAGCACTCGCCAACCCCGAACATGGCGGGCTAGGGCCGGGCTCGCGAACGAAACGTCCACCACGGACCCGCCCAGCCTTCGCACACACGTGTTGGTCGTCCCCCGATTGAGGACAGACAAACCGGTGGCAATCACCCACTCCGACAGTGTCACACCACGCACCTCCGTCGTTGCAGAGCCCCACACGCTGGACTTTGCGTTTAGGTCTCCTGCGACCAAGACCTCCGCCGGACGTAGTCGCTCTACTATTTCCCCCAGTCGGATGAGAAACTCCTCGAACTCCGCTAGAGTTCGATTGGGGGAGAAGTAGACGCCGACGATGGCTAGGTCGCCGACAAGTGCCGCAACGCATCCCGCACCCTTCTCGACTCGTGAGAAAGGCGGGGAGCCCGCAGCAACCCGGGTGATGAGTGCTACCACCCCGGTGTTGTCGACGACCCAGTCGTCCCTGGCGGGAACGCTGTAGGGCTCCGCAACAACCGCCACGTGTATCGACCACTGCGCCAGGCTTTGGACCAATAAGTCTTGGGCTCTGGCGCAGTGGTTGATGTTCGCCTGTAATATTTGCACACCCATTATTGGGTGTGCACTGGCTGAACCTCCGCACCCTTGTTTTGGGTTTCAGGAGGAGCCTGGCTAATAGCCTTAGCAGCCCCTTTCCCTCCGCGCCTGCGCTTAAATTGCGCGCAGATCTTGGCGCAAGCAGCGCTGCCTGCCAAATGCTGGGCAGGTCTCTGCGCTTCTTCGCACGCCGGACAGCGTGGCGGATCAGTGCACGCTGCTTGCCTGTGTCCAGGTCGCCCACACCTGAAACACTGGGAGCTGCGGTCCACTTCGCTCGCACATTTTGCTGCGACGTGCCCCACTTCATGGCAGTGGAAGCAGCGCAGAGCTCGAGGTTGCAGCAGCTGCACTCGCGCAGAAACAAAACCCACCAAGAGTCGCGTGCCGCTAACCTTCCTCGCCGCCATTATAGGGCAGCGGACCCACGCTACGCCAAGGCCATTGCGGTCTTGTCGGATCTCTCCCACCTTTACAGCTCCGACATCGCAGCCTCCCACTCGACCAACGGCCTGCGCCACCTCCTCAGAAGTGGCAGAGTCGTCTAGACCGCTGACGCGTAACTCCGCACACTTCATTGGTCTCGCAACTCGGACCTCATTGGCGTCCAGTACCCCACGTAAGCACTGACCCAGGGCATCCGCCTTGTCTCCACTTTGGCCGCCAGGTAGCTCCAGAACCCTGGCACCAGTAGAGGCGACCCTGAGTCGCATGTCCTTAATGCCGAGGTTTTCCAAATTAACCCCCTGCTTAATTTGGTCAAGGGCATCACGATAGGTCAACTCCTTGCTAACCGCAGCTGGCTGCAAAGTCAGCGTTACCGCCGCTGAACGAGGTGGCCGTAACTTGGGCAGCTTGGACTTCTCCTTAATCGCTTTCGGTGCGGTCTGCTTTGCAGGCTTTGCCGCAGTTTTCTTCTTGCCCTTACGCACCACAACGTTCCACCCCTCGGTCAGGTTATCTGGGGCAGCAGGCAGTGGGCGTGGCTCTACTGGCGCAGGCTGTTCGTCTTTCTTTGCCTTTGCCGCCTTCTTCTTGCCTCCTTGCCTCTGTTTAGGCGCCGGGTTAGCAGGCGCTGTCAGAGTCGTCACTGTCTCCGCCTGGCGCTTCTTATCTGCCGCCAAAGGAGGGCGGACTGGTTTGGCTGGGAGAAGCCTGTCCTCTAGCGCCGCGAAACGCGTGTTCAGTAACTTGCCCACTTGCAACATTACTGAACGCGACAGTTCCTCCTCTTTCTCCTTAGGTTTGGGATCCTTCATTGCCTGCCTGGAGCGTTCGAGGTCGATCCTCATTTGAGCCACCTCCTTTCGCAGGTCTGTCAGTTCCTGAGTTAAACGGGAGTTGACAGCCCGCAACTGCACAACCTCCTCGTTTTATATTTATGGCTCCAGCCGCCTCTTTTAAGGCTTTTGTGAAGGTGCCCTTAAGGTTGCCGGACTTGCTGGCGACTTTGTGTATAATCGCCAGACTGTCTGTGACCTGATGTTGTAGGTCTTGCACCAAGGGACCGTTCACTTTCATCCTAGTTACCTCCGCCAACTCTGAGAGCCTGGAGTTTGCTCTCGCCTGCACGGTGTGTGTCATGTTTGTGACTTCACCTTCTGCCTGCAGACGGAGCTCTTCTCGCCGGGCTGAGGTCTTCTTCGCCTTCGGCCGCTCCTTATCCTCCTCAGCACCTGAAGAGCCTGAGTTGCTCTTCTGACTTCTCTGCCGCTTTCTGTATTTGCGGCTTTCAATGTTGGACGTCGAATTCGCGGACCTCATCGAGATATCTGTATCTGACCCAGAAGCCGCCCAGAAACGACCTCGCGATGATGATCTCGACCTCCCACTAATAATTGAGGCGCACTCTGCCAAGTCCAGCCTCTCTAATACTACCCTCGCGCTTTTGAGTTTATTTTCCCCTCCACTTACAGGCACAGAAGCCTTACTGGGGATTTGCGAAGGCATAGCCTCTTCCACTCTGCCCTCTTCGGGCAACAACACCGCGCCACCCTCGTCGGGCACGCCTACTACTCCGCCCTCTTTGGGCATCTCTACTACACCGCCCTTCTCGGGCCTCTCCCCGTCAACATAATGATATGTCTTGCCCCCCCCAGATTCGGTGGGGCTGCGTGCCGTGGCACGAAGGGATTCTCCAGCCTCGGTGAGGCTGGTACCCTCCTGGGGTAAATTTGTTTTTAGAGATATCATCATGTTTGTTTTCGCTGTTCCACAGCTGGGCTTTTCTGTCGGGGTGTGCTCCCCTAGGCCGTGTGCATAACAATGCACTAAAGGTACGCCCATACCTGGCTGGTTTTGGTCCGCGTCGGGAATAAACTCCCGATCCACTCGCCCGCAAGAGCGAGTGGTTTTCCCCTATCCGCCACCCGGGGGACGCGCCCAGTAGGAGGACCAGCAACTCCCTTGGGATACCTCTCGCTCCTACTTCAACCGCATATAAGCTAGCTCTAAACCTATTCCTGGTCAGTTCGTTTGTAAGATCGAAATACTTGTTGAGTTTAAGGTGGTGACTTTTCGGGATATTTGTTTCCCACGGAACTGTAAGTTCTACCAGTACTACGCGTTTTAGGCTTCGAGAATATAGAAAAATATCCGGTCTGGATGACGAAACACAAATATCCTCAGGGATTTTATACTGTTTCTCATACGTGTCCATCACAAGTGTCCAATCAGGAGCTGGATCTAATATGGAGAAAGGCTTTTGTGTAGATTTTTTATAAGAACCTTCTTTCACAAACTCTATTGAGCGTTTGCTGGTTGTTATGTTTCTCTGCGCTCTTGCAACTGAAAGACTAACGGCTTCACGTATGATTTCTAGTACTTTGTCATGGCGTCGCGAGTATTGACCACTATCCAAGAGTACCCTACACCCCACCAGCATATGTTTAGCTGTCCCCACTGCCTCTTTGCAGATGTAGCAAGATTTATCGGTAGCTTTACCCCATCTTACTAAATTACTTTGATCTGGAAGAGTCATTTGGAACGCATTAAGGTAGAATTTTAGTAGTGCTGGAGACCAGTCGTGAATTAGGGTGCGCCATTTTAAAGCTAAAGGGATACAGAATTCTCCTATAGTTAGCCACTCATTTTGCATTTCTAAGCCCATTGCGTGCACCTTATACTTATCGTTCTCGTCTTGCCGAATAAAAGATTTTATTATGTCTGTGTCTTGGACTTTCCTCTTTGATCCTAACCCTACTTTACTAAATTGTGCTCCTATCATAAATTGCTTATGGAATTTAAGTCTTGACTCGAGCTCTGGGACATTTTTGTCTTTTGGGAGTGAGGTAACAATCCTATACCGAGATTTTCCCAGAATATGTGTTTTGGCGACTCTTAGATGTTTATAGACCTCTGATGGTTTCTTTAATCTCAACCCAAAATTATTTTGGTCTCTAAATAAGGTTGAGGTGTCCGCCGAATGCGCTAGCCCAAGCCAAAACTTCAGCATCTTTATGACGCTTGCATCTAACTTTGCCAAGAGGGTTTTATTAAAATCATATACGAGGAAAGGCCAATTCAGACGTGATGTTAGAAAATTGTCGTAAATCCAAGCTTTCTTGACATTACTTATAGGTCGATGGTCTACCTTTTCAAGATCCGTCATAAAGCTGTCGACTAGTACATCTAATGATGGAGTTCGGTCTTTGTAATCTATTTTCTTACCGAGAAATTTAAAAGGTGCCGCCTCGGAAACTACAGTAATGCATTCTCCGCCAATTTTTAGTCCCGGATCGTAGGAGGTATATTTTGTGTCTCGTCTTCCCAGACAAAGACTTACTAGACACTTACTAGGTTTTGTCCTCATTCCTTTTGTCCACGTGCAAAATTCGTCTACTTCATCCAATAGCAGCTGGCATTGCTTTGGATTCCTAGTGAGTATCGCGAGATCGTCCGCAAAAGCAAGAATAGATTCCGTGTACTTGTTACTGAATTTAAACCGATAACCCCATTTTTTCTCATGTTTTGTTAGAATATCTAGTAAGATATTAATAACGATATTAAATATTATTGGGGATAAACAACAACCCTGAAAAAGACCTACATTATAGCCTAAAGGTTTTGAATTGCCGTCTTTTGAGGTTATAACAAATTTTAATTTTGAATAGTATGACGCGATTATGTCGCTTACTGTCGTAGGAAAATTATACCATTTTAAAGCGAACATCAATAGATCGTGTTGTACTGATCCAAACGCGTTTTCTAAATCTATCCAACATACCGTAACTTGTCTCTCACACGTTCTGGCGTCTTTTAAGCTAGCAGTTAACAAACTATTATGCTCCAAGCATCCAGAAATTCCAGGCAGAAACCCTTTCTGGTAATTCGGCTTGAAGTACCTATTACTAATCATAAAATGGGTCATTTTCGCTTGAAGTACTGAGAAAAAGATTTTAGATAAAGTATTGGTAAGAGCAATCGGTCTAGTATCTTTTGGATCTGTTACCCGGTCTTTTTTGGGGCATGAGGACAATTGTATGTAAAAACCTTTTTACGTAAATATCACAAAACCGAACGTCTAGAATACCATGATTATGATATTTTCTTTATTATGTTTATTGTTTTTTTATTAATATATTAAGGATTTGCTGTACGACATTATAAAGTAACTTGTGTTATATCATTGTCATTTCTTTTATTTCTTTGTGTTATCATTTGTGAAAAAAGTTGATACCTATAGATTGTTGCATGCGGTATTCACCTTGAAATGTATTTGTTTATGGAAACTTAGCTAAAAATTTATTATTGTTATATATTGTAATTGGAAAAAGTATGCTGAGAAACAAAATTTTAGACAATTAAAGGAATTCTGATATTAGAGACAAAACCATTTGAAATAGGGCTGGACAGGTCACAAGCTGCGTTGCACCAGAAAAAGCAGAGTAAACAGGTCAGTCTGTGGTATCCAAGGGAAGGGACTAGAAATAGGACGATGGAAAGACGAAATCTGCTGTGGGACCCTGCTGGACTGGACGTCTTGACTAAGGTGGCGGATGACCGAAATAATGAAAAGTTCAAGTTGAATAGTGGGGGACATTAATACGAAATAACATACTCTGATAGTGAGCTTGGCAGAAAATGGTCATTATTTTTATTATATATTGTAAGTACCACTGGTGAACCTATATAAATAAAATAAGTCATAGAATATATGGATATACAATAACAAGTGTAAATGCGTTAAGTATAATTATGTATTGTAATTTTTATTTACTTTTGTTTGTTAATAAATTTGTTTTTTTAATAATTTGGAATTGAATTTAAAAAAAATGTTCTGTATACATAGTAAATATATCTTAACCGAGTGTTGTGA
Organism: Dione vanillae; assembly: GCA_037178615.1. NCBI lineage: Eukaryota > Metazoa > Arthropoda > Insecta > Lepidoptera > Nymphalidae > Dione > Dione vanillae. The sequence continues at coordinate 72,794 of JAZFAU010000429.1, read as the reverse complement.
TTTGTTAGTGCGTGCTCCGGAGAGAGCACGCGTTCGGATGGCCGAGTGTTGTGATTTGTTATTTTATCACTTAATTGTACTGTCATTTATCGATATTTTATTATTATTTGTATAAAGAAATAAGATATTGTCTTGAACGTCACTCGTTATTTGTCTATCAATTAATTTTAACATTTGTAATATCCGATGTTATAATAATTTATTAATGGTTATACTTGATTATATATATTTTATTATGGAATTGTATTTCAAAAATTAAATTATAATAGTTTAGTTGGCAACATTAAATTGTATCGGAAGTGGTCAACTGTGTGGGGGTATAAATGAACTAGTATTTTATTGACCATTCTTGGGAGGAACATTCTGAAGAGAACATTAAGCAGTCATGCTGTACCTTTTGATATCTGAATTGTACTCGGTATTAATAAATGTAATTGAAGAAGGAACCTGGTTTGATTCATTACACATCTAGATTAAAGTAAAAGATATATTGGTGTTCTTTAAGAAATCGAGGAGTTCTAGCCTCCCAGGAAAATTTCAGCTATTTTATTAATTTTTTTTCGAATAAACGATTTTTATTGAGATTTTTCAACAAGTCTGTTATTCAAGTATGCTCTGCTGATATTTTTTTGGGAGTTCTGGTGCTACATCTAGTTTACAATGAAAGATATATTTGTGTTTTTCAAGAAATCGAGGAGTTCTAGCCTCCCAGGAAGATTTCAGCTATTTTATTAATTTTTTTTCGAATAAGCGATTTTTATTGAGATTCTTCATCAAGTGTGTTATTCAAGTATGCACTGCTGATATTTTTTTGGGAGTTCTGGTGCTACATCTAGATTAAAGTGAAAGATATATTTTGTTCTTTAAGAAATCTAGGAGTTCTAGCCACCCAGCAAAATTTCAGCTATTTTATTAATTTTTTTTTCGAATAAACGATTTTTATTGAGATTTTTCAACAAGTCTGTTATTCAAGTATGCTCTGCTGATAGTTTTTTGGGAGTTCTGGTGCTACATCTGGTTTACAATGAAATATATATTTGTGTTTTTTAAGAAATCGAGGAGTTCTAGCCTCCCAGGATGATTTCAGCTATTTTATTATTTTTTTTTTCGAATAAGCGATTTTTATTGAGATTTTTCATCAAGTCTGTTATTCAAGTATGCTCTGCTGATATATTTTTGGGAGTTCTGGTGCTAAGTCTGGCTTATGATGAAAGATATTTTTATGTTCTTCGAGAATTCTAGGAGTTCCAGCCTTCCAGGAAGACTTAAAATAATTTAATGTTTTTTTTTCATACAAACTATTTTTATTGAGATTTTTAAACAAGTCTGTTATTTAAGTATGCTCTGCTGATATTTTTTTGAGAGTTCTGGTGCAACATCTAGATTAAAATGAAAGATATATTTGTGTTCTTCAAGAAATTGAGGAGTTCTAGCCTCCCAGAAAGATTTCAGCTATTTTATTAATTTTTTTTCGAATAAACGATTTTTATTGAGATTTTTCAACAAGTCTGTTATTCAAGTATGCTCTGCTGATATTTTTTGGGAGTTCTGGTGCTACATCTAGAATTAAGTAAAAGATATATTTGTGTTCTTTAAGAAATCGAGGAGTTCTAGCCTCCCAGGAAGATTTCAGCTATTTTATTAATTTGTTTTCGAATAAACGATTTTTATTGAGATTTTTCAACAAGTCTGTTATTCAAGTATGCTCTGCTGATATTTTTTTGGGAGTTCGGGTGCTACATCTGGTTTACAATGAAAGATATATTTGTATTTTTCAAGAAATCGAGGAGTTCTAGCCTCCCAGGAAGATTTCAGCTATTTTATTAATTTTTTTTCGAATAAGCGATTTTATTGAGATTTTTCATCAAGTCTGTTATTCAAGTATGCTCTGCTGATATTTTTTTGGGAGTTCTGGTGCTGAGTCTGGCTTATGATGAAAGATATTTTTATGTTCTTCGAGAATTCTAGGAGTTCTAGCCTTCCAGGAAGACATAAAATATTTTAATATTTTTTTTTCATATAAATTATTTTTATTGAGATTTTTCAACATGTCTGTTATTCAAGTATGCTCTGCTGATATTTTTTTGAGAGTTCTGGTGCAACATCTAGATTAAAATGAAAGATATATTTGTGTTTTTTAAGAAATCGAGGAGTTCTAGTCTCCCAGGAAGATTTCAGCTATTTTATTATGTATAGTAGTATATAATGAACTGCGTTCTGCTACCAAAAAATATATATTGAATAGAGGGTAGGGTTGGTTCAGCAATTGTGGAAGCGTGCTGAGGGGTAGCTTATTTATTAATTCTTTACCTTATAGTCGGTCTTAGGATAATAGAAATAGTACAGTACCTTATCTTCATAATTCACAACACAAACACTGGTTGTTCACGGCACCGTGGAATGTTTCACATTAGTCTTCTTCACTTAGGGTTACTTGCACTATTATCTTTTGTAGGTTTGTCTTTGTCAGGTTCAATATCAAGAGGGAATACACAAAAGGGAAATCAAATAAGGCTGAGGGAAAATCACACCGCTAATTAATATATCGATTCAGGAAGGACGTGCGCTCGCGTCGGCCGTCTCACGTGCCCCTTTTACTACTACTCGACTACTACTACCGACCACTCGCGCGGGGTGTTCGCACAAGACTCTAAACTAGTCGGGTTGCCATATATAACAAACATAGCCCTCGCCCTAAACATCTAATGTTTACGAGAAAATGGGAGTAGCTAACTAATAGGTAGACGAACTAATTTGGTTAAGGCTCTCTTTAGGATACCTGTCGATGTCTTAACATCGACCACACGCACAACGCTATCTTTACCAGGATAAATTTGGGAAATGCGACCACGTCGCCACTGTAAAGGGGGTAAATTATCATCTTTTATGAGGACTAGCTCGCCTACTGTTGGAGGATTCACTGGATCAGTCCACTTCTGCCTAGTCTGCAGAGTGTATAGGTACTCTAACTGCCACCGCGACCAAAAATGTTGAGTTATCTGTTGCACTACTTGAAAACGGGTTAAACGATTAATTTTTACATTGTTATAGGGATACTCCGGCAAAGCACTAAGAGGTTGGCCAATCAAAACATGACCAGGCGTCAAAACTTCTAGATCGTTAGGGTTTTTTTATCTTGTAATAAAAGCGCGCCGAACACGTCAGCACCCAATAGTATATCTATCGGGCCAGGCTTATTATAGGTAGGGTCAGCAAGGGAAAAATCACTATTAGGAAAAAACACAGACTCAGGGAACTCAAACTCAGGATGGGTACCGGCAATCACATCTATAACTATAGCAGACGTTGACACCTCAGAGAAGGAATTATACAAAGGTTTAAAACACAGGGAAATAGAACCACGGGAAACCACTAATGGAATATTACCTATGCCACGGACAGGGGCACAGGAGCGGGAGATGGTCAAATTGAGGTAATTAACAACAAGATCAGTTGTAATGAGGCAACCCTGGGCACCGGTATCACATAAGGCACGCGCTTCGTTATAATAACCACTGGCAGTTTTAACGTGTAATTTAACAGTAGGCAGCAATATAAGGGAATTGGATGAGATATTAACGCAAGGGGAAGGGGGAGTAATACAAGTATCTAGGTATGTGGGTCTATCTTCTCTATTATAGGAGTTATCACGATATCTAATATTGTTTTCAACATATCTAGGTTGGGGCTGAGCATTTTCTTTAAGGGGGAGAAGTTCTCTGGGAATGTCGTTGGGGAGAGCGCTGGTGTTGCGAAGGGGAGTATTTCTTATGCTGGCCCCCGCCCATGTGGGGACCGCGGGAAGAAGCAGGACAGGTACGCGGATAATTGCGTTCATTAAATTTCGAATTATAATTAGAATTGCGTTTGGATGAGCTGGGATACATTGGGTTACGGGAATCATTAAAACATAGCATAGTGTGATGGGATGAGCGACCGCAGGTTGAATATTTGTAGTCCCGCTTGCACATAAGAATTGGATGTTTGTCCAAACACCTATATCATAACCGGGAATGTTTTACAAATCCCGATCTATCTCTAAAATTCATAGCTCTAAATTCGGGGCATTCACGGAAGTAATGGGAAGAGGAAGCACACAGGTAACATTTTTTACTATTATTTATTACAGGTAACATTTTTTGTCTATTATCTAATATAGGGGAGGGAGGAGCCGCAAAGTAAGTATGTTTAGGTACAGTACTTTTAAATTTGGTCAGGTTAGAATCTACAAGGGAGATGTTGCCAACGTTGTCATGGTAACGACATTCGTCTTCCATAAAAGTAGTAAGATTTTTAAAGGTAGGTAACTCATCAGCGTCACCACCATAATAAGGCTCAAAACGAGATTTCAAATCAGAGGGAAGCTTAGTCAAACATATATGTACTAACATATAAGACCAAGAGGAGACAGGTAACTCTAAACGCTCTAAACAGCGATAGGCAGTTAACAAGGGTTTCAAGAAGGCCGCGCGCAAACCTGTAAATTTACTCGAAATCTCCGGCAAGGTAAGTATCTGGGTTATGTAGGTATCAGCAAGTACCCGTGTATTGTGATACCGCTGTTTCAACAACTCACGAGCAACTTCATAGTTGCCTTCTTCAATTTTTATTAAATGTAGCAACAACCGCTTAGGTTCATCTGCTAAGGATCCAACCAAGTACTGTAATTTCATTGTGGGGGTTAAATGGTGTTGGGAATATACTACACTGTCAAACTGATCAATAAAACTTATCCAGGAGTCAGGACGTCCATCAAACTTAGGGATAGGTAAATCAGGTAATCTATTATAAGGAGTTCGCTCAGTAATATTTTTACTACTCATTCTTACGGGTGTACTGGCCATGACAGGATCAACTACGGGAGCAGGTGGGCACAACTCTAACTGAAGCACCCGGAGGTCGTCTATTTTCTTATTTACTAAACGCACTTCTTTTTTTACATAACTAATTTCTTGGTAATCGATAGCCGGGTCTAACCCACCCAGGAGCACCGAAGACACGTTTACAAATGAATTACAATGAGAATCTAAATCCTTGAACCTAATTAATAACCTAGGTATTTCAGAAGTACCAAGAAGTTCCGAGGTATCGGTAATCCAATCGGAAACAAAGCGTACCACACCTATATTTTTTCTATATTCTGCGCTTTCCGTAAATTAGGAACATTTTACTGTTTTATCATGAGTAGCCGTTTTAAATTATCAAGTAAACAAATAACTCAACTAAATATTAAAAATTAATAAACACGTAATAAACAATGAATCCACCAACAACGGGCGAGATAAGATGGTCGAGGTCAGGAACGCGCGTCGAGTCGGCGATCTACTATATCGCAATATAATAATATAATATGATATATAATATGACTACAACTATAATTAAGGCTTAAACTTCATTTAAATAAAAATAAAAAAGGGGTAATAATAAAAAAAAGTGTAGGGGTAATATTTTAAGGTAAGTAAGTGTTTTAAAGGTTTAAGGTAAAAGAATTATAGTATTTTAAGTAACTTCAATTATAATTTGAAACGGAATAGGTAATAACGTGTAGGCGTAATATTATAATATATTTATTTATTACATTTTATATTTAATATATAAAATTATATTCAATATTTATTTACATATATTACACATTATACATTCAAACTACACACTTATATATTCAATATTATATGTATAAAAATTTTATATAATATTATTTATAATAAAATATAATTCACGAGCATACTCGGATGAAACGCGTAGTATAATTCTACACTGAATACATACACATGTTATAATTCTATACTGAATACATATACAATATTTTAAGGTAAGTAAGTGTTTTAAAGGTTTAACGTAAAAGAATTATAGTATTTTAAGTAACTTCAATTATAATTTGAAACGGAATAGGTAATAACGTGTAGGCGTAATATTATAATATATTTATTTATTACATTTTATATTTAATATATAAAATTATATTCAATATTTATTTACATATATTACACATTATACATTCAAACTACACACTTATATATTCAATATTATATGTATAAAAATTTTATATAATATTATTTATAATAAAATATAATTCACGAGCATACTCGGATGAAACGCGTAGTATAATTCTATACTGAATACATACACATGTTGTAATTCTATACTGAATACATATACAATATTTTAAGGTAAGTAAGTGTTTTAAAGGTTTAACGTAAAAGAATTATAGTATTTTAAGTAACTTCAATTATAATTTGAAACGGAATAGGTAATAACGTGTAGGCGTAATATTATAATATATTTATTTATTACATTTTATATTTAATATATAAAATTATATTCAATATTTATTTACATATATTACACATTATACATTCAAACTACACACTTATATATTCAATATTATATGTATAAAAATTTTATATAATATTATTTATAATAAAATATAATTCACGAGCATACTCGGATGAAACGCGTAGTATAATTCTATACTGAATACATACACATTGTTGTCACATTTTATTGTTTTTACGTAAATTATATAAGTGCTTTAAATTATGAACAATCTTTGGAAAAAAACTATAAACGTTTAGGTCACAAATGGCGTCGTTACAAGCACGTTTTTTTTTTAAAAAAGGTTAGGAAATCAAGTAAATTATGTAAATTATATTGTAATTATGCGCTAGGTACCAAATTAAGAGCCAAAATACCAAAACGGGAGAATAACACTATAATCAAGGGGATTCAAAGGTATGTAAAAAGGTAGGTACAAGGTAAAACATTCCTCGAAAGCGAAACACAGAGGAAAAAATTAATTAAAGAAATGATTTCATGGCTGTCGAATGTCGACAACTTATTGAAGCAAAATGAAATTTACAACCTTTTATTACGCCAGGCTGGTTCGCTATCACATAGACATAGCTTATACGATGTTTCTGAAAAACCAAAATCCTTTCGCCGCCCGGAGATTGGACAGTTGTTAAGCTATGACGATACAATTCAATCATCATCACACGAAAGACTTGGTGTATCAAAAAAATTTAACATTAATAAATTACCAGGGGATGCATACTCGGATAATGCAGTCATATTCAAATGATGATGATGATCATATTGTGTATGATGTTGATGACAAAAAAAAAAATAACTTGGTCGTTCGGATGAGTCCTTAAGTCATTAAATCTTAATGAAATTTTTGATAACAAAAAGTTTAAATTAAAGTTTTTAGATAAGCTTAAGGTGCACATAGTACCTTTTAAAATTAGTGATCAATCTGGTACACGCACTTCTGTTATTTTGCAACCTGAAGTGTCACAGATTTAATTTAAACAAAATAAACTTGATAGATCGGCATCTTTGTTGCATCCACAAAAATCTCTGCAAAAAGGTTTTAGTTACGTTATGTTAGTTCTCACTTTTTACTTATCTCAGTATTTTACTTATTTTATAATTTCTTTTGTTTTCTTACTTCTTTTCTTTTTACTGGTTATGTACCAATTAGTTATGTTGTAATTAACTTTTCCTCTATCTAATAGTTATAACAATTTAGTGATAGGATAATTTTATTGTAATGCTTATTGCCTTGTTTTGAAAACAAACCATGTAGTGACAGTTGACAGCCGCAAGCAATAGCGTTGATATGCTTGCTTAATTTCGTCCCGTTATACGCTAGCATACTTTCAATTTTAATATTTATCCTTGCAAGACACTGCTGATAGGTGTAAATAATATTATTATTATTTCATTTTATTTATTTATTTTTTTTATTATTTCATTTTATTTTTTATTTATTAAACAATATTATTATTTTGTTTTCTTGTTATTTATTTATTATAGTTTTTTTTTTTTTATCATTATTTATTTATAAATACATATATATTTTTTTACTGTTTACTTTGATATTATTGGGATTTTTTTTTTCTTTTGTAATAATTATATTATTATTATTTTTATTTCAATATATTGCTTATATTCATTATATAATTACATATAAAACATGTTTCACGATAGTGCTAGTAGTCATAATACCGATATTGATATATTTTCCCAGTGTAATTCATCCACGTCTGATGATAGTTTTCATAGTATTCCCGATCCTCTCAACTCTTCCTTAGCCACTAAATTCAAACCATTTCCCAAAAATTTTAATGTAGTTCATATCAACGCTCAAAGCATCCCTGCCCATTATCCAGATCTCCTTGATTCCTTCGATGTAGAAAATATTCACGCTATCCTCGTTTCCGAGACCTTTCTTAAACCATCCTTACCTTCAACTGCATATGCCTTGCCGGGTTTTCATTTAATAAGGAATGACAGGACTTAAAAGGGTGGAGGAGGGGTAGCTATCTACCTGCGCAGCCACATTCCTTTCTCAATCCTAGATAAATCACCGTCAGCCTACTCAAATTCTGCTGAACATATTTTAATAGAAGTTCTCTTTGGTACACTTAAAGTTTTACTTGGTGTTTTCTATAGTCCCAATTTACTTGTAAATTACTTTGAGTCGTTTGAAATTTTATTAGAAAAATACATTCCTGGTGCTGACCACACCATTATAATGGGGGATTTTAATACATGCCTTATTAAAAATGACTCTCGCGCTCGGCAATTAAAAACCGTAATCAATAGCTCCAACCTTGATATCCTAGCTACGAATGCAACGTATTTTTTCCCTGGTTGTGCACCATCCTTATTGGATCTTATGATAGTTTCGTCAAATGAACGTATTGCTACATTTGGACAAATGTCAGCAGAAGCGTTTTCGTATCACGACCTCGTCTACCTCTCATATAAAATACGTCCACCAAAAATAAAACCTACAGTAGTGATGCGAAGATGCTTTACTAATATAGATAACGTTAAATTTATGCACGACCTTAACAGTATTGACTGGGATTGCATATTTAGTGCTGAAACAGCCAATGATAAAATAAATATCTTTAATTCTCTTTGATTGAACTTTTTGATAAACATGCCCCTCTTCGACCAGTGAAAATAAAACATCTCCCTGCTCCGTGGTTAACTCATGAAATTAAGACACTCATGGCAAAACGCAACGCTGCAAAGTCTAATTACAAAAAACATCCTACCGAGGAAAACTTGACGAGGTACAAAAAACTACGGAATAGATGTAATAAGACTTGCAGAGATGCTCGACGCAGTTACATACATTCCTCAATCAATAACAGTGACCCAGCAAAAACTTGGAAATTTCTGAACGCGATGGGAATAGGAGGCAAGCGCATGCGTGATACTACCTTAAACAGCTGTACGGATTTGGACATGCTGAATAAACATTTTACGACTATCGATCTGATGGATAATAGCACAAAAATGAAAACCCTCCAAATGTTATCCTCACTTCCTGTTCCTGCAACGGTCCCCTTCCTGTTTACATCTATCACAACAGCAGAAATACGAAAACACGTGCTAGCCATCAAATCTGATGCTATTGGCTGCGATGACATAAGTCGACGTATGATTCTTCTTACTCTTAATCCTATTCTTCCTATTTTGTGTCACATCTTTAATTGTTCCCTTTCCTCTAGTGATTTCCCTGATGCTTGGTGTCATGCATTAGTAATCCCCTTACCAAAGGTATCCAATCCCACATCCTTTTCAAATTATCGTCCAATATCCATACTCCCTTTCCTTTCTAAAGTCTTAGAGCGCATAGTACATGAACAATTATATCAGTTCCTACATAATAACAATATCCTGTCCTCGTTCCAATCCGGATTCCGTCCGGGGCACAGCACAGTAACTGCACTAAATAAGGTATGCGATGATATAAGATATGGGATTGACAATCAGCAAGTTACTATTCTTGTGCTGTTGGATTTTTCGAATGCTTTCAACACAGTTGACTTTGATATTCTTTTGGCCATCCTAAGCTCTATAAATTTTTCCCCAAAAGCTACTGAATGGTTTTCTTCTTATCTCCGTGGGCGTACTCAGTGTATTAAGTTTGATGGGAAGCAAACTTCTCAATGTCACATCTCAGCAGGTGTTCCACAAGGTGGTGTACTGTCTCCATTACTGTTTTCCATTTTTATTAACACTCTTACTCAACACATAACATCTTCATACCATCTTTATGCTGATGATTTACAGATTTATAAGACTGCTTCTATAAGTGACTTACCCAGAGCAATTGAAAGTATCAATTCTAATTTACAAATTATTAACACCTGGAGTAAGTCGTTTGGACTGTCTGTAAATCCTACTAAGTCTAAAGTATGTATGTTCGGAACCTCTAAGCAGTTATTTAAAATTCCTTCACCTCCTCCTTCAATTCTGTATGATAATATTTGTTTAGAGCATAGTGCTAGTGTTGTGAATTTGGGAATCAGATTGGACAGTACATTCTCCTGGTCACCTCAAATTTCTGAACTGAGCCGTAAGATCTTTGTGTTATAGGAAGTCTAAGAAGATGGCAAAATTTTTTGCCGTTAAAAACTAAAATATCTCTTGCTCAAACTCTTCTTCTTCCTATACTAGATTATGCTGATTCGTGCTACTTAGACTTACCTCAAAAACTACTACATAAGCTTGAACGGATGCAAAATCTCATAATTCGGTTCATCTTTGGTCTAAGGAAGTACGATCACGTAACACAATACCGTACCCAGCTAAATTGGTTAACCGTAAAAGACCGGCGGAATCTACATTCACTTACTCTCCTTTACAGTATCCTATACCATCCTGTCACTCCGTTGTACCTCAAAGAACGATTTAAGTTCTTGGGGTCGAGCACCCTTCATTCCCAACATCTCCGTTCCCGCAACAACAATCTCCTAGAAATTCCTCTTACCCACACTAAATGCTATGGAGACTCTTTTACTATCAAAACTGTAAAACTCTGGAATGCGTTGCCGGAGGAAATTAGAAAATCTCAGACGATAGAAATATTCAAACGTCGGCTTAAAAAGTACTATCTTACACAGTAGTCTCCTGTGTGTATGAATTTCATTTACATGTATGTATGTAGGTATGTATTTATGTATGTATGTATGTATGTATCTAAGTATGTATGTATATATGCATGTATGTATGTATGTATGTATGTATGTATACATGTATTTATGTATTTATGTATGGTAGTACGTATGTATTGATATGTAAGTGTATGTATATTCAAACGATTTTAACGATTACTTTTTGCACTCTTCCGTGTCCTTTACTGTCTTACTGTCTCTAAATGGTTGCCTGTAAGAGATCACTTGCAGTGATAAGGCCGCCGTTGTACATATGATACATGTATACCTATTTACTTTTCTCTTACATTCTATGTTGTGTGTGCAATAAAGAATTATTATTATTATTATTATTACGTTTTTAGAACGGAGGAGAAGACTAAAGATGTACTGCCCAAAGTAAGACGTAAAAGCTCCTCAGAATTAATCACGGAAACGAGAGAAAGGCTGGAAACAAAACTACAGTCAGATAAAAGAGAACGAGAAGAGAAAAAAAAAGCATTAGAAGACACAAAATTAAAAAAAAATGAAAAGCTTGAAGCAAAAATGTCAAAGTTGGAGTCTGATAAAAAAAGCATTCACAAACAGAAAACATGTTTAAAGATCGAAGTGCGTCAGCTACTAAAAAAAGAGAGATAATATATCTGTAAAAGATAGTACTGTCAAAGAACTAAGAAAAGCGAGACGATAAGCCATCACAATCGTCCCCAAAAAAAAAATGTTAAGAAGAAGAACACAATAAAGAAAAATCAGAGGAAAAGCTCCCAAAACTCTCCCCAAAAAAAACAACTAAGAAATTAGACGATAATAAGGAAAAAACAGATAAAGAAAAATCGAAAGTAAAAGCAGATGATAATTAAGTAGAAGTAAAGAAGAAAAACATCTAAAAAAGTGATGAAAAAAGTAGAAAAAATAAAGAAGACAAAAGATATAAAGACTAATGAAAGAATAAGGAAAAATAAAGAAGATAAGGATATAATAACTGATCAAAAACCTCAAGCAAAAGATAAGCACGTGGTAAGAACGTTGAAGAGAAATCCATTAAGCAGCCAACAGAGCAGGATAAAATAATGCGTATATGGAAGAATTAAAAAGTACAGGGCAGAACAAACAAAACAAACAAAAAAAGACAGGCAAAAGGAACGTGAATCTATGTCAAAATCTGAGGAAAAAAAGAAGAAAAGAGAAATCGATAAAGCATAAAAATCTGAAGAAGATATTAAAACAAAAAGAGTCTGAACTCGATTCCAAAAAACAAAAAGCAATCCCAAAAAGAACTGCTTCTGAACCTAGAATAAAAGCAGATTTAAGCAAATTTAAGGTCGGATCTGTATCATCTGAAGACTTGATATTAAAGTTAGTAAGGTTAAAACAATCAGACCCAAATAAAGTGAAAATGCTTCGACCAAAACGCTTATCAAAACTATTTGGTAGTTCTGGTTTGTTAAATGCTCACAAAAAACATAAAAATAAAAAAGAGCCTGCATGCGCCATTTGCAATGACTCTGAATTAGAACTTGACATTGAATACATTATTTAAATAATACCAAAACTGAAACAATAAAGGATTTTATTATAGGAGAAAACATATTGAAGCGTAAACATGCCAAGAAACAAGCGGACGAAATAGGAGTGGTTCCTATTTTTTTTAAATCTACATTTCAGGACGATAATGTTCCTATTACAAATACGGAAACTAATAGAAATGATACTATAGTAAAAAGTTCTCCTGCAACGGCTAACAAATACGTAAGTGTATGAAAAAATTGTAAGATTATTAAAATAACATATATTGTAAAATATTTTTAGTTAATTTTATCTCATAGATGTGATATTGTAAAATTTATTATTAACTCGAAGCTTAATATAGCACTGGTACGATAGATGGTTGGCGTTCATAACTGTTTTATCTTTACATATTTACGTAGTGACTTATAAATGTCATTAAATTAGTTAAAAATGAAAATTGAATTGATATTTTGGATTATTTCTTTTGTAGTACTTTATTTTATAAATACCACTTTCCAAATATTATCGTTGTTTTTTAAAGACAGTAAATGTCCAAGAATAAGAAACTTGAGGTCAGTTTCAAAAATAAATATTATACTACTGAATTGAATATTGTTATTTTCAATCTGAATTCTCATTATATATAATATGATAATTGCATCTGATTTTTTCATTATTTATAAAGTTATAACGAAGATATGTTTTTTTTATAGATCGAGCAAGATTTACCTAAAGGAATTATACGATACGCTCTTTCGGACCGTTCGTTTATTGAAAAAGGGTGGACTATGTTACCAACTGAAAAAGTAGTTAGAAAAGTAAATTTTACTGTAAATCGTTTAATTTATAGTAAGTGTTTTTATTTTTGATATTAAAATAATATATTGCACATTGTAGATGAATGTGTATCGTATGCGGGCCCGCGCACTCTGAATTCGATTGGATTGAACATAACAAAAACAAAAAGATGATGTTTTACGATTCAGGTGAAAGATTGGCCGAATTTGATGAGGGTGGCCGAGGAAAATGGTTCTATAGAAACGGCAGACTGGCTCTTGATTATTATGACGCAGAACGTATACCTTACGATATTCCAAAAAAAAATCTCCTGGCTAGGAGACTCACTTATCTAATATCAATTTCATTTTGAAGAAACCAATACACAACAACGATTTGTGTTGTATAGTAATGGTGAACCTGATGAGAGAGGTCGACCTCGGCCTTTTACAGTTATCGCAAGTTTTGATTATCTTGGAAATGGTATTGTGTTTGACCATGCTGGTAAAATAAGATAAAACATATTCAGAATTGTTGATTTATAATTTTAATTTTAATTTGTGCCGTGTGGCATCGGCGTAGGAGAATAGTGCCACCCTCAAGTACCAGGTGTCGTAAGAGGCGACTGCGGTACTGGATGTTGGCCTTATTTGCATTTTGGAACTTGCAAAGCCATCATCAGAGAAGGTAAACTCGAATAAACCGGATCGGAATCTCTGTTAGGCACGAGCCAGTTCCTGCAACCAAACCAGCTCCACAAGTGGTGACTTCTCACTCCTGCGGGCTTAGCTGGCGAGGTCGAGAGGGAAACGTAGGCAGGTGGAAAACCTACATTTCCTAATAGTATCCCAGGCTTGACAGTGAACATCTGTGGAGAGGACACTCCGCCATCGCAGTCCAACAGCGGGTGAAACTAACACGAAGAATGGCAGTTACCAGTTATAAGTCTAAGTTAATAGGCGTAAACGTGGGCGCTAGGGGTCATTCTTGACAATGGGAGGGCCCATCGTAGGTCCATGCACAAATTACCGCCCGCTAAAGCTGAGCAGCCCCCGGCCAATAAGGTATTAGTCCGTCTCAGCATTGACCTATTTCCGATGGGTGTAGGAAATACTAGCCAAAAACTAGATAGTCTATGCTGTTAATTATTCACCTGCACAAAAACAGAAGAAAGATAAAACTAAAAGTAATAAAAAACAAACACACTTCTCCATGCGCTTAGCAACATGGAATGTCCGCACAGTGAGGACAGGCCTTCCAGACACCTGCGGAGACACAGGCTGTGCACAAGATCTACGCAAAACTTCTGTGATTGATGCTGAATTGACGAGACTCACATCTCAATTTCGGCCCTGCAAGAAACAAGGCTTCCTGACAACGGATTTATAAAAGAAAATCATTATATTTTTTTTCTGGCAAGGCAAGGATCAGCAAGAACACCGCGAGCATGGCGTGGGTTTTGCTGTGCGCAACGACTTACTCTCGTCAATACAACACCACAAGGAATTTCAGTGAAAGGGGTCTCATACAACATCTCTCGGGGCTCAAGCAAACCTCACCTGCTCGTGGTTCACCCTGCTGACTGACGGACGAGGCTCTGGCGACCCGCCAGTTTGCACTGGACCAGCATGGCGGGCTATGGTCCCAAACCCCCTCAAAAATAATATGGCAAACACTACACTAAACGGCCCCAAGTGCCCGGCGGTTCCAGTTGCTTGAATGGCCTTCGCGGGGACCAAACAAGCACTGGGATCAGGGGTGCGAAGAATCTCCGGGTGAGTTCCACTAACCGCGCAACGACTAACGCTAACGAAAAAAAGGACTTCGATTCGCTTAACATTTTAACTTATAACGTCCGCACGTTGATGAAGGAAGAAAGACTAATAGAATTAGAAAATGCATTAACAGAGATCAAATAGGACATTATGGTTTATTTATGAAGAGAAGGATTATATATTATAGATTATATAGAGAGGATATATTAGAAAGGAACAACAATATTTTTTATTTCAAAGGGGAAAAGAGTGGAAGGTACGGAGTGGGATTTCTAGTCGAGAAAAAATGGAAAGATAATATATTGGAATTTGTTGGATATTCGGAAAGGGTAGCTGTTTTAAAATTCAAAATAAACGTCAGTAAAATAATGACTTTAATACAAGTCTACGCACCGACATCGTCGCTTAACGATGATGCTATAGAAGAGTTTTATGATGTGCTCAATAAAACATGCGAAGAGAATCTAGGTGCCTGGACCTTCATCCTCGGAGACTTTAATGCAAAAATCGGCACAAAACAGGAACTGGACAATGACACTATTACTGGCCCTCACGGTCTCGGAGTACGAAACGAACGTGGGGAACGATTGCTCCAGTTTGCTTTTGGACAAAACCTAAAAATTGCCAATACCTTTTTTCTAAAAAAACCTCAGCGTCGTTGGACATGGTTTTCCCCGACAACAATATTTTAAAGTAGAATTATCAACACGATCAAGTTTAGTTCAGACCATCGACCCTTGAGAGCCAAAATTTCACTTAATATTAAAATCCACCGAATACAACAATTTCTTCTCCGTAAAATTAAAAACTAGACAAATACACATTATTTAATTACGCAGACGATTGTAACTGGGAATTAAAAATAGTTTTTGATATACTTGAGACAGGTGACATTTCAAATTCAAACATAACATATGCTAATATTAGTGAAAGTATTAAAAGAGCGAGCAAGAAAAATTAAACCGGAAAAAAGGAACTCCAACAAACTTAGAAAGGAAACCAGGCTATTGATAGAAAAGAGGGAAGGCACTAAAAGTAATATAGCAGAATACAGAATAGTAGATAAACAAGTAAAACGCAGTATACGTAAAGATATTAGAGATCACAACACACGTTCGGTTCAGATAGCTCTCGAACAAAACAAATCTCTTAGAGTAGCTAGGCAAGGCATTTCAAGGGTAAGGCATGGGTTACATCAATGAAGGATGAAAGCAATATTAAACAAGAACAGAGAAAAATTCTCAATATCTGCAAATTCTATGAGAACTTATATTCAGACCCAATAAATTCCAATAATGATCTACTGATGCAGTATTATTGTGATGATTCCATCTCCTCCATAACAGAGCGCGAAGTGCAAATGGCTTTAAAAAGCATGAAGTATAACAAATCTCCAGGCGAAGATGGAATAACCACAGAAGCACTGAGGATCGGAGAATCAGTCTTACTCCCTCGCTTGACCAAACTGTTTAACCAGATTTTACAAACCGGTAATATGCCAGATAAGTTTTGTCATTCCAATATCGTTCTCCTTCACAAGAAGGGGGACAAGAATGATATAGGGAATTACCGAGCCATTACTTTAATTTCACATATTTACAAAGTTTTCATTAAAGTCATTGAGAGAAGGATGGCAGGCGAATTAGATCGCCACTAACCACCCGATCAAGCTGGTTTTCGGCCTGGTTTCTCTACGATAGACCACCTGCACACTTTGAATCAAATCATAGAAAAATTCAAAACGAATTCAATAAACCTCTTTACCTAGCCTTCATTGACTACACTAAAGCGTTCGACAGCATCAACCACTCAGCAATTTTTACAGCACTGAATCCCAAAACATCACACCACATATATAAAACTAATGAAGTCAATATACAAACACAGCACAGCCGCCATTCAAATGCAAACAGCTGGAGCCACGTTTAGAATACGTCGTGGAGTAAAGCAGGGTGACCCGTTTTCGCCTAAACTTTGTACATCAACTTTAGAGGAAATATTTGAAAAAACTTTCACAATCATGGTCATCCAAGGGTATAAAGGTTTTTTTTTGTTTTTTTTTTTTTTTTTTAGCTTCACGCTTCATCCCGCACAAGGCAGGGTAGGCAGAGGGAACAGGGACTATGGGAACCTAGTGTTAAGACACTCCGTTGCTAGTCCCTGCTTTCTCCGACCCCGCTTTCCGCCGTTTTTCGAGGCATGGCGTGTTGAGTGGCGGAACTCAACGCCGCGCTTTGCATAGTTATATATATTCACAATTGTCTATAATGGATAGTACTAGATGATGATTTACTGGAATTATCTATTGCACAAACATACAGGATTTGTATTTAATATACCACATAGTAGTAATATCCAACTGTTTTGGCGTCCATATTAACATAAGATCTATGATAAAAAACTTTTCTGTCCTAGAAAAATGTATAAACTTATATCAGAAATCAATCGATGTTGTTGTTGTAACAGAGGCAAATACTCATTAAGTTGTATGTATAGTTGAATGGATTGAAATGTACACAGAGTTGCGTAAGGCGCGCAGAGGTGGGCGGGTATAATTACTATATATCAACAAAAAAACTAAAATTTAGCATATCTAAATCACAAACAAACACTTTGAATGCATTCTGGGGCCTTTAGTTACTCCAAACAGATACGTCGCTAATCTGGTGCACTTTACCTGCCCTCCGAAACTTAAGTAAACTCTATTTACTGAGGAACTCGACACAACTTATTAAAAACACTAATTATCTAATGACATGTTTGTGTTGGGAGATATAAACATTGACTTAAAAATAAATAATCTGTCAAACATAAATATAACAATATGATTGTCCGGTTTAGGTCTGGTGTGTGGGATTCAGATATACCACGAATCGAATTACGTAATAATAAAATAGTAAAATCATGCATAGACACAATATACGCGATATCGCATTCACTAGACATATACACCTCGACGCTCGACACTGTACTGGCACGACCATCGAAATGGTTGCCTTAGCATGTGTTGCTCGACCGCTTATACGGGTATGATGACAATATAAAACTATTTTAAATCATGACATTTGAAATGCTTTTTAAACGACATCAATTGGACACCAACCGATCGTATGACATGCCCTGATGATATTTACATGTATATTAAAAATAAAATAAATAACTGCTATAACAACTCAAAACTAAAATAAAAATTTCCGATCTCTATTCTACATTTAACCATGCATCCATTACATGCTGTTCTTATCTCAGAGACCTGGTTAAACCTTCCCTTCATTCTACTCTTTTTCTATACCTAATTACGTCCTGATCAGAAATGATCGAACCGGAAAAAATGGTGGGGGGTGTTGCAATATATTTAAAAAGTCACATCCCTTACAAACTTATTTGTCAATCAGCTTCCCAGTATAACGCATCCCCTGAATATCTATTCATTGAGATAGATGTAGGCACCAAGATAGCCCTTGGAGTGATCTATTGTCCCCCCCATGATCAATTATTTTCTTCTCTTGAGTCCTCCTTCGAGAATCTGATTGCCTAAGTACACTAATATTATTGTAATGGGGATATCAACACCTGTCTGATCAAGAGTAATTATCGGTCGTCTAAGCTCAGATTTATACTAGACTCCTTTAACCTCCAGGGTTCTACCGCTCGCTGCAACACACCACCCAATCGACGGTCCCGATAGTCTCTTAGACTTAATTATAACGTCTATAGTGAGATGGTATCTAAATTTGGTCAGTTTTCAGCGCCGGAATTCTCACACCACGATCTAATATTCGCTTCTTTTAAATTCAGATCACCTAAGCCCAAACCCAAAAATGCTGCTGCTGCGAAGCTACCGTAATCTAGATCTCAATAGGTTATTGGACGATGCTACTCTTATTCCATGGACGCAGATAGAGGTGTTGTCCTCAATTGACGAGAAGTTGCATTTTTTGTGCTCTAAATTAATTGAGTTATTCGACCGACACTCGCCTTTACGTCTTGTAAAAATAAAAAATTTCTCAAACCTTTGGTTGATGATCTAAGAAAAGCGAGAGCCAAGAGGGATGAAGCCTTTCGTAAGTACAAGAGGGAACCGTTCTGCTCTCAACTGGTCTGCTTATAAAGCTGCAAGGAATCGTTGTAATCAGTTGTGTAGGAACCTTAAACGCCGATATATCTTTGACAAAATACGTGAATATTCTCCCAAGGAAACTTTGAAATTTTTAAACTACCTTCGGTATTGGCAAGTCTCAAACTATCTCCGATCAATCTCAAATGGATTAAATATTCTTAATCTTCACTTCTCTTCACCGCCAGTCCTCGATTTGCAACTAAACTTTCCACGCTTCTGAAATACATGGCTTGCCTAGAATCACCTTCCCGACCTTTCAGCTTCTCTCCTATTACGGAAAATGATGTTAAGAAGGACCATTCTTTCGATTAAATCTAAGGCGGTTGGTTGCGATGGGGTAAGTGAGTTATGATTACCCTTATCCTCAATTTTCTGATTCCCATCCATAACTCATATCCGTTAGTCTATCTGTAGCAAGAGCACAGAGAAATATAACAACCCAACAAACGCTCAATAGAGTTTGTTGAAAGAAGGTTTTTATAAAAAACCCACACAAAAACCTTTCTCTATATTAGATCCAGCTCCCGATTGGACACTTATGATGGACACGTATGAGAAACAGTATAGAATCCCTGAGATATTTGTGTTTCGTCATCCAGACCGGATATTTTCTATATTCTCGAAGCCTAAAACGCGTAGTACTGGTAGAACTTACAGTTCCGTGGGAAACAAATATTCAAAAAGTCACCATCTAAAACTTAATAAATACTTCGATCTACAAACGAACTGAACAGGAATAAGTTTAGAGTTAGCTTATTTGCGGTTGAAGTAGGAGCGAGAGGTATAACAGCGAATCTCTCTATAGTTTACTAAAAGATCTCGGCCTGTCTAGAGCAATTATAAATTCATTTCTAGAACGCACTTCAAAGGCGGCTTTGGTAGAATCATTTAAAATTTGGTTAGGTAGTGGGAGGAGCTCGGACAGTGAAGGTGAGCGTTAATGCATTTTAAAGGGGCCCCTTTAAACCTACACTTGGGTCGCAAGTCCCAAGCGCTGATCGGAGCTCCTCTTCCTACAACGCAATGGGCCCGGCACCCGCACGGTGAATCCATAGAATGCTAAGCAGTTTTCTTCTTTTGTAAACTTCTCCTTCACCATGAGTACATTCCTGAGATGTGGCGCAAGGCTTTTGTTCTCCCACTTCCTAAAATATCAAATCCTTCGCTACCCTCTCATTTTCGTCCTATAACAATTCTTCCCTTCTTATCCAAATCCTGGAGTCCATTGCACACCAACAAATCTCCTGCTACCTTCATAAATGCGACTTACTCAGTCCACTCCAATCGGGCTTTCGTCCATGTCACAGCACAACAACAGCATTGTTAAAGGTCACGGACGATATTCGCATTGCCATGGAAAACCAGCAACTCACAGTGCTCGTGCTAATTGACTTTAGCAATGCTTTCAATGCAGTAGACCATGACCTCCTTCTTGCATTTCTTTCCCATGCTAACTTGTCAGACTCTGTCGTGGAATGGTTTTCTTCTTATCTTCGAGGGCGTCGGCAATCCATACGCATTGGTCAGCTACAATCTGATTGGTGCGAAGTGAGTGCCGGCGTTCCTCAAGGCGGCATATTATCTCCCTTGTTATTTTCTGTTTTTATAAACACCATCACTAAAATTTTAACTTCGCACTACCATCTGTATGCCGATGACTTGCAGCTCTATGAACACTCTTCTGTCAGTGATCTTGCCGCGGCTATTAACTCCCTAAACGACAATCTTCACCGCATATCTCTTTGGTCCACTAAATATGGTATCGCTGTCAATCCATCCAAGTGTCAGGCTATCATTATAGGTAGCAGGAAACAGTTAGCTAAGATAGATGTCCTGACTCTGCCCAGCCTGCGATACAATAATACACCAATAGAGTTTAGTAGTAGTGTTAAAGACCTCGGCATTATCATTGACAGTAAACTTAGTTGGGGGGATCATATTAAAGAAGTTTCTCGGAGGTTTTACGCCACCATGCATTCCATGATGCGTTTAAAAAATTTTTTGCCTACGGAAACTAAAATCCAGCTTGTTACTACCCTCTTGGTTCCAATTCTTGATTACGGTGACTCCTGTTATCTAGATCTGTCGGAAGAGCACCTGAATAAACTTGATAGTCTCCTTAACTCTGGCATTCGCTTTATATTTGGTTTACGAAAATTCGACCACGTTTCTCGTTTTAGGAAACAGTTACACTGGCTTCCTATACGGGAACGTAGATATACTCGGCTTCTCTGTCTTCTCTACTCTATCCTTACTGACCCTAATGCTCCTACTTATTTATCCTCTAAATTTTCTCTTCTTTTCGCTACTCATAATAAGCCCCTACGATCCTCTCAATTACTAACCCTTTTCATACCTTCCCATAAATCTGGCTTTGTCTCCCACTCCTTCCCTCTAGTTGCAGCACGGCTTTGGAACACTTTGCCTGATTCTATTCGTACAGCTCCATCGCGCGATTCCTTTAAGCGCCAAGTAAAAGAATTTTATCTGTCATCTTTCAATACTACTTGATGTCTTTCCATCAAAATTATTATCATAATTGGATTATATGTATATGTATGTATATATAAATATACCTATACATAAATATGCATAAACATATATGCATAAATATGCATATATGTTTATGCATATTATGTATAGGTATATTTATATATTATGTATAACATAGAAATATACTGTTTATTATTATATATTTTTAGGCATCTATTGCTATGTATGTATTTAAAATTTTCTTTAACTTTTATGAGCACACCCTACGGACTATTCTCCTACACTATTCTGGGTTGGCTGGCAGAAAATGCTGTCATAGCGTTAAGTCCGCCCTTTGTACATGTTTTTTTTAATTGGTGCAATAAAGTATAAAAAAAAAAAATAAAAAACAATCTAAATCGTTCATCCAATAATTGGATGAACAAAAGTATAATCAGAGCATGGTAATATAGAGATGAATTGTTTAAAAAAATGGAAGAAAGATATAGGAAAATGAAATATTAAAAGTTAAATATAATAAAGCAAGAATTTTGCAAATAAAATTATAAATATTACTAAAAAATAACTATTATAAAAGCGAAATATATAAATATAAAAATGACTATAGAAAATTATGGGAAATAGTAAATAGATTAACTGGCAAAGTTAAAAACTCCTTGGATAAGATTATTATAAAAGCTTTTAACAAGAATAGCATCCCAATGAAGGATATTACTTTGCAATATCCTTTAAGAATAGTGTTAAAAATATTATACCCACATGTACAATGCCATTACTAAAAATAAATGATTATAAAGACATGTTAATATGTCATGTAGATTTAAAAAGGCTAGTGTGTATAATGTTTCTAACATTAATAATAATAATAATAATAATAATAAGCCCGCAGGGCAGCTTGGTGGCAAGCTGTTGGGGAGTGGCGACCCCACGGACCTGAGTCCTCCAGAGGGGAATTGTAATTTATCCCCCGCCTCTGGCTTGCCTTCATTGGCCGGCAGAGTGGAGCGCAAGAGCTTTAATGCTCGAAAGGGTGGAAGTGCTCAATCTGCGTAATAACGGGGAAACCCGCTCACGAGCTTCTCGTGATGGTGAAACCGGTGCACACCTCTCGACACCCTTAGCCGACCACACCGATGTTACGCCCGAGGTACTACGCCGCTTTGTGGGGGCCCATCTAGTGGGAGGCGAGTCACCGTCCGTCGACCTTTCAATGTGAGACTGTTGAAATGGCGGACGTCCATTAGTCTCATTCAATAGCCCAGTACCCAGTCTATCCAAACTCCATTCCATAGTAACAATTTAGTTTTTCATATCCTCCATAGCTCCTACGCATTATCCGGCGACCATCTCTGGGCAATTACCAATGGTTACTCAGAGATGGATCCCGGGTGATGCGTCTCAGTAAAATCTTTTATATTCTCTAAGGGGCCTCTACGTGTTGGACCTGTGTCCCCACGCAAGCCTTCCAAAGGACCGGGTACGTTTGAACCCGAGAATTATGAAGAGAAACATAATAATATAATAATAATCTTTATTGCACATACTAAAAATATATATAAGGAGTAAAACAAACAGAAAATAATAAAAGCACAACAAGGCGACCTTATCGCTTGAAGCGATCTCTTCCAGGCAACCTTTGGATGTAGGAGTAGTATAAGAATGGGTGGTGCATATACTGAAAGATATATGGAATATATATTAATAAAATATATATATACGATTATTATTATTATATATATATATATATATGATATATATATATATATATATATAAGTATTAATATATATATATATATATATATAGATATATATATAGTATATATATATATATATATATATATATATATTATATATATATATATATATATATATATATATATATATATATATATATATATATAGTACGAAACAAACATAAATAAATACACATAAATATATATATACACATAAATATATACATATACATACACATACACATATTTACATACACATACATACATACATACACATACACATATACATCTACATAAATTGAAAAAAAATACATACTATAAATTTAGTAATCTAGGTGTACAAAACAAAACAAAAATATTAATTTCATATAAAAGAAAGAAAAAAACAACAACACTACTGGTTTAAATAGTATTCTTTAAGTTTCTTCTTAAAGATGTGTAGACTCTTAGCACGCCTGATCCTAAGAGGTAAAGAGTTCCATAGTCTAGCAGCTTTGATAGTGAAAGAATTAGAATAAAAAGAGGAAGAGTGAAGGGGAATTTCAAGTAAAAGGTTATTGTTGGAGCGTAAGGAACGTGAGTGGGTGTCATGAAGGAACTTAAATTGTTTCTTCAAGTAAGGAGGAGTAGAAGGATTAAACAGCACTGAATAGAGAAGATGAAGTATGTGAGTATTCCTGCGAAGGCGAATAGGGAGCCACTTAAGCTTAATTCGAAATTCGGAAATGTGGTCATATTTACGTACACCGAATATGAACCTAATACAAAGATTTTGAAGCCGCTCAAGTTTATTCAATAGCTCCTCTTTAATGTCAAGATAACAAATGTCAGCATAATCAAGAATGGGTAATAGGAGTGAGTTTGCCAACACAATTTTGGTGGGTAATGGTAGGAAATTACGGAGCCTACGCAGACACGACGATGCAGCATAAATCTTTCTACTTACCTGTCCTACTTGTAATTCCCACGACAGATGTTGATCTAAAATAACTCCTAAATTTTTCACCGATTCGGTAAAAGGAATACAAGTCACATTTATAACTAAAGGCGCCATTTGCGTTTTAATCAATTTTCGCCAACAACTTAGGGCTACCGATTACAATAGATTGAGTTTTTAAAGGATTTATCACTAGCCCAAAGTATGTACTCCAAATTGAAATGGTTTCAAGGTCCTTATTAATTTTTTTTATAGTATTAGGTAGTTCAGTGAGAGAACTTTGTGAGTAAATTTGCAAATCGTCGGCATACAGGTGGTAGAGAGAAGAGATTTTTGACAGATTGAATTGATAAAAATTGAAAATAAAAGAGGAGACAACACGCCACCTTGTGGGTCGCCCGCACTAATAAGCGACCAATCGGAATATGAGTCCTCTATTCGAATGCGCTGTCGGCGTCCGTACAAATAAGAACGAAACCAATCAATCACTCCAGGAAATATGTAAAAAGAACTAAGTATGGCAAGAAGTATGTCGAAATCAACAGTGTTGAAAGCGTTACTGAAGTCTAACAATGTCAACACCGTAACCTTCTGACTCTCCATACCCTGACGGATGTCATCAGTGATTTTGACTAAAGCAGTAGTCGTACTATGACCATGTCGAAACCCAGATTGTAAAGGATTTAAAAAAATTATGTTTTAATAGGAATGTGCTTAATTGTTTTAGAACAAGACGTTCAAGCGCTTTTGACAGTAATGGAAGAATGGAAATAGGACGATAATCAGAAAAGGAAGAAGGATTAGATTTTTTTGGCAGGGGAATGATTTGGGCATCTTTCCAGATAGACGGGAAATCACCTAGGACTATGGAACGATTCAGGATAGTTGTGATTACAGGAGACAATAGGTCTAATAAAGGGATGATCATTTTACGACTAATGCAGTCAGCACCAACTGCATCCGACTTAACTGCCATAATATTTCTCTTAACATCACTGACAGTAAATTGATTAAACTTAAAAGGAGGGACCTCAGGAGTCGGTGATGTAGAAAGATAATTTAAAGTCTGTAGTTTATTTGTACTATCAATTGTACTAGAAAATGTGAAATGCTGGTTAAGAGAATTGAAATTTAAATTTTTGGAATCAACAACATGCTTCGATTCCAACTCCAAGGGATTTTAGAAATTTCCAAACTTGGCTAAATCATCTTCATCAAGTACTGATTTATAGATATAGCGTCGTTGACTGTCTCTACAAACCCTGTTGCAACGATTTCGTGCTCTCACATATTTTTCTCGATTAACATCACTAGAATCAGAGATATATTTAGATTTAGCGTTATTTTTCTTAGTTTGAATTTTTTTAATATCCGCCGTTAACCATGGTGCAGGTAAATGTCTCATCCTGACCGGTCGTACTGGAGCATGAGTATCATATAGCTTAATTAAAAAGGAGTTAAAAATGTTTACTTGCTCATCAACTGAATTTGCATCATCAATAATGGACCAGTCAATTTTCCTGGCATCCTCACGTAAGCGTTCCAAATCCATACCTCCAAAATTGCGTAGGAGAAGAATTCTTGATTTAGCTTTGGGGGGTCTTACTTTGTAGGATAAATAAATCAGATCATGATAAGAGAACGCAAGTGCAGGACATTGACCATGCTTAGCTGCATGCTCATTGGAAGATACTATAATTAAATCTAGAAGGGAAGGATTACAGTTTGGAAAATGATGAGTAGGCGCTAAGGGCAATAAATTTAAATTTGCAGAACTTACTAAACTTTGCAGACGGGACACTCGATAGTCTCTTTGAGAAGACACGTATTAAAGTCACCCATGATTACAGTATGCTCATAAGAGGGTATAAGTTGATCCACCAGGATTTCAAATGACTCAAAATAATCAACATTAAGATTAGGACTGTACATAGCTCCAAGTAGAAGTTTAGTGTGGTTAAGTATAACTTCGATGAATAAATGTTCAGCATGTGCAATATTCATTGAATGTGAAGCATTCACAAGAGAAAAGGGAATATGGGCACGCAGGTAAATCGCTACAACCACCACCAACTCGTCCCACGCGATCATTTCTAATCAATTGAAATCCTGGTAACCCATATGAGGTCCACTGCAAGCATGGTTTAAGCCATGTTTCAGAAACCAAAATAGCGTGTATGTTCTTAGAAGTAAAAGATGACAACAAATCAGGATAATGAGCTGGAATACTCTGAGCGTTTATATGGACTACGGTAAAGTTTTTCTGAACATCCGAGAAGTATGAATTAAGATTTTCATTAAGCGATGGAATGCTATGGAAACTTTCATTGCTGTCAATGCCTTCAGACGAGGATGATAAGGAAAGAAAGGAATTGTCACTGTTATTGTAGAGAGCCATTATATTATGCGAAGAAAACTATATGAAATTACTATATAAAGTATGTATAAAAATAAATAAGTTAAAAATATTAATTATAATGAAAATCAAGTATATAAATAAATATCAAATATATATATGAATAATATATATAAAAAAAAAATAATAAAAAAAAAATATAACAAAATAATAATAAAAAAAAAAGACGTAACTACTACAATAATAAAATATATGACCATATCCACCAGTTGCAAGAAAGTAATCAAAAGAAACGAACTAAAATCACTTACAAAAAAATAAAACAAAAAAAAACAAACAAAATATATGAAATCATGATAACAACTTAGAAAATTAAGTACAATTAATTATTAAAAGATGACTAAAGAAAAAAAAAATTAAATAAAACGATTACTAAATAATAAGCTGCACATCATAAGTATTAAAAGTGTATCCGAACGGATATATATAATCTGTATTATAAAAACACAAGACGTCATTGACGTTATGAATTTTGACAAGTGGGAATATAAATAAATAATGGCTTCGCTGACGTTTGTTTTGGTTGACACACGTGTTAGTGAGAGTTTTTATTAGGATAGTGTTTTTTCTTTCTATTTTACTATAGTGGAAATTGTTTTGTGTTATAAAAGGTTCCATTCTAACAAGGTGGTTCTTTGTAGTGAGTATTTGTGTTGTTTTATTTAGGTTAGACTAGTTTAAGTAAGTTTAGGTTACTTTTTTTCATTATGGATCCTGACCCTCCACCTGATCCCCCTGATCCTGGTGGTAATAATTCCGAGTCTTCAGGAACACGTAAAAGACAAGGGGAAGCTTCATCCTCTAATAATGTAATTTGCGCAAAAAAGACAATTATAGATCCCAATACCGCGACGCCTTCTATCCAAAATTTATATGTTCACCCGTCCCTTACTGAAAGTCCGAAATCCTATATAGATTCCGATAAAGGCCCTTTCATTGTGTACGTGTCGAGGGAAATACCTGACCCAGCAGCTGGTACTTCTATAAGAGCAATTAAATTCGGCCAGTTCTTACACAGAAATAAGATTACAGGTATTACTAATGATGGTGTTAAGAATGTTGGTCGGAATAAGGTCAGCGTTCAGTTCTCTTCTGCTACTGCAGCGAATTTGTTTTTAAATAATCCTGTATTAAAATTATGTAAATATGTTGCGATTATTCCTAATTTCAATATTACTCGAATGGGTATAATTAGGGATGTTCCTGTGGATTTTTCTCTGGATGAACTAGTTGAGTCTTTGGTGTTTCCCTCTGGGTCTGGACTAGTATTGAAAGCAAGGAGATTAAATAGGAAGAATGTAAGTGAGGGAGTAACTACATGGATCCCGACACAGTCGGTTGTAGTTACTTTCCGTGGTCAGGAGTTGCCTGATAGGGTCTTTTCCTATCATTCCTCTCTCCCTGTTGAACTCTACAAATTCCCAACAATCTAATGCCTTAATTGCTGTCGTTTTGGACATGTAAAATCTCAGTGTAGATCTCAGCCAAGATGTTATAGGTGTTCCCAGTCACATACGGGTGATGCATGTGACAAAACTAAAGAGAACTCAAATTGTCTCTATTGTGGTAGTAAGCATTTTGCTACTGACAAGGATTGTCCTGAGTTTGCAAGGCAACAGTCAATTAAAGTTGTTATGTCACAGGAATGCATTTCCTACATAGAAGCAGCCTCCCGTTTCCCATCTGTCCAACGTTCCTATGCAGATATTGCTAAGGAATTGTTCTCCCCTCCTATATACACAAATGTTATCCCCCATCAAAGGAAATCTACTACCACTCCTTTCACCAAGTCCTATCGCAAAACTGTTTTGCAATCTCCCCGTCCCCGCGCTCCCCTAGCAAAGGGATTTAATAGACAAACTCATCAAGCCCTAGTTGGTAATTGCTCCTCATCCCTTCCCAATGGTTG
Organism: Dione vanillae; assembly: GCA_037178615.1. Classification (NCBI taxonomy): domain Eukaryota; kingdom Metazoa; phylum Arthropoda; class Insecta; order Lepidoptera; family Nymphalidae; genus Dione; species Dione vanillae. The sequence continues at coordinate 44,167 of JAZFAU010000429.1, read as the reverse complement.
TGCACTCGGGCAGCGTGTTGATAATTCAACTGATTCCCGCAAGGACCTGTTAGTTGCTCTTACAGAAACCCTTGTAAGCATAATCTCAACCTGCGATGAACTTCCCTTACCGTCCAACGTTGCCCAAAACCTACTCAAGATATTCAAGATCCTTAATAATGGCTCCACTGAACTTCCTCCAGTGGAACAGTAAAAGTGTTCGGCCTAAAAAGCCTAAACTACTTCATATTGTTTCACTATATAATCCTGTTATTGTTGCCCTCTCGGAGACATGGCTGTTGCCTGATGACCGATTCAGGGTGTCAGGTTTCTCCTGTCTAAGGGAGGACAGGAATGATGGGTATGGAGGTAGTGCCATCCTTATCCGGCACTCCTCTCCTTATTCCCGTACCCCTCTCCCTTCTCACAGTCAACAGATTAATGCTGTTGCTGTGAGAGCCTTTAATATCTCCTTTCTTTCTGTTTATATTCCTCATCCTTCCTCTTCCCTTTTCCTTGAGCTAAAGTCTATTATTTCTTCGCTTCCTCTTCCTGTACTGGTCCTGGGTGACTTTAACACCCATCACACTTTGTGGGGGTGTTATTACTGTGATGGATTCTCTCCTTCGTTGGTGGATATGATTGATGATGTTGATCTCTGCATCCTCAATGATGGTTCACCGACCCGTAGGGTTAATCCGAATCAGAATCCTAGGACTGCTATTGACCTTTCCTTATCATCTCCTTCTCTTGCTTCCTTACTATCATGGTCCGTACTTCCTTCCACCTATGGTAGTGATCATTTCCCAATTCTTTTGTCGATTGATAATCGACTTCCTACCCCACTTAATACTTACCCGCTTCTAAAATTTAACTTAAAAAAAGCCAACTGGAATGAGTATGCTGACTCTGTGGATCGCATGTTGGATAGTCTTCCTGATTCTGTTAATTATGAGAATGTCATTCTTTGCTATGATCGGTTTGTCTCTGTCATTTTATCTGCAGCTGACTTACATATCCCCAAAAAAACATTCCATTCAGAATCGGCTGCCTTCCAATCCCTGGTGGGATCAGGAATGCTCTGATTCTGTCAATCGGCGAACATCTGCTGAGGTGTCATACGCAGCCTGTATGACAATGGAAAATTATATTGATTTTAAACGAAGCGATGCTAATTTCAGGAAACTTATTTGGAAGAAGAAAAGAGTTGGGTGGGTTAATTTCTGTGAATCCCTTAATCCTCGCACTCCTTCCTCTGTTGTGTGGACAAATGTTAAGAGGTTTCGCCGATCTCTTAGCAGTATCCCTAGTCCTAATTCCAATAATCCGTCTAAATGGCTTAAACGATTTTGCTGACAAATTGGCTCCTCCTTTCGTTCCGCCCTCTGATTTGTCCTTTGAGTTGCCGATTGAGTCTTCAGAGGAAATGGATGATCCCTTTTCTTTGGAAGAGCTCAAAAGCGTCTTAACGGATTTGAAAGACACTAGTCCAGGCGAAGATGGTGTCCCTTATTCATTCATAACAAAATTCAATGAAAAATCTAAACTTTATTTTTTAAATTTGATTAATATTATATTTCAATCAGGCAACATTCCTAGTTCATGGAAATCCCAGTTTGTTATCCCTATCCTTAAGCCTGGAAAATGCCCTTCTGATCCGGATTCCTATAGACCCATTGCGCTATCATCTACATTAGCAAAAATTACTGAACGGCTTTTGAAAAACCGATTAGAATGGATAATGGAAAGCAGAAATATCTTAGCTCCCTCTCAGTTTGGCGTTAGAAAGGGGGTTAGTACGGTAGATAGTCTCAGTATTTTTACTACAGACATTCGACGAGCTTTTGCCAAAGGAGAGTATTTGGTAGGTGTTTTCCTAGATGTTGCATCTGCTTATGATAATGTCAATCTTCCGATGCTCAGGCAGAAAATGCAACAGCTGAGTATTCCGATGAGGATGAGTCATTTCATTTGTAATTTGCTAACCGGTCGTACGGTATCTGTTAAACACCCGCTTCTTACTGTACCTTCCAGACTTGTCTGGAAAGGTCTTCCTCAGGGTTCCGCTCTTAGTCCTCTGTTATATAACATTTATACACATGACCGCGAATTGGCTGTTAACAATTTTTGTAACATCCTTCAATATGCTGATGACATCGTCCTTTATTACAGCTCAAATTCTGTACAGGACATAACTTTTCGCTTAAATTCTGCTTTGCACTATCTTGATCAGTGGTTGTTTAATCATGGCCTTGCACTATCCATTGCAAAGTGCCAAGTTGTGGTATTCTCTAAAAAGAGGAGTACTCCAAATTTTCATATAATGTATGATGGTACTCCTATTCAGGTAACGGATACTGCGAAATTTCTTGGCATAGTACTCGATAAACGACTGAACGGAATTGCGCACGCTGAATATCTCAGTAAAAAATGCGAAAAAGGCATTAACGCTTTAAGAGCTGTATCTGGTGTGTGGTGGGGTGCACACCCTTATACTCAAAAGCTTCTGTACGGTGCTCTTATCCGTAGTCATATTGATTATGCTTTATTTGTTCTGGACCCATTCAACAAAGTAGCCACAGAAAAACTTAATCGTATTCAGTACAAATGCCTGCGCATTATCCTAGGAGCAATGAAGTCTACTCCTACCAACGCACTTCAAGTGGAATGTGTTGATCCCCCCTTGCCTATTCGTAGACAATTCCTTGCAGACCGATTTGTGGGTAAAATGCTGCAGCTTTCGTCCCATCCTCTGTGGTCTAAGCTAACTGAGCTAGCTGGCCTATTACCCCGTAATAAGCCTTTACCATACCTGCTTAATAGCTTCCTTAAGTTCACTAATCTTCCAAATCCTCTGTCACGTTTTCCATCTAATCCTTTGTATTGTACACCGTACAATGCATTGGTTTATTTTCCACATATCATCACAGATCTTGGCTTGACCAAGGGTGATCCGGGCACTAACACAAAATTTCTAGAGGCAGTAAATGAAAAATGGTTGAATTACTTACACATCTACACGGATGCTTCAAAGCTTTCAAAAGAAGGCTGTGTTGGTGCAGCTTGCTGGATTCCAAAATTCAAAATTATTTTACAATTCAAATGTCCCCCCGAGTCCTCAGTGTTTACAGGTGAGGCTGTTGCTTTATTAGAAGCAATCCTGTTCTCACAGTCCCATAACGTTAAACAAACTGTTATTGTTACTGACTCACTAAGCTGCTTAATGGCTATAAAGGGTAACCCGTTTCAAAGTAAATTAAGATCTTCAATTGTTTTAAGGATTCGTGAAGAATTATACTCATGTCATCTCAAGGGTTTGGATATTACTCTGGTTTGGATCCCAGGCCATTCTGGAATCAGTGGGAACGAATCTGCAGACTCTTGTGCTAAATTAGCTGTCCAGTGTGGTACTTTGGAACATTTTGTTAATTCGGCTCATGATCTGTTGTCTCTTGCAAGAACTCATTTGGATAAGTCCTGGTCTAAATACTGGGATACGTCAAAATCTCAGAAAGGAAAATATTATGCATTTCGTCAACCTGATATCCCAAAGCGTCCTTGGTTTTACTCTCAAAAATTTGCAGAACGGAAAGTTATTTCAACAATTTGTCGTTTACGCCTTGGACATGCATGTACACCTATTCATCTGGCCAAGATCAGGGTCAGGGACCATTCACTGTGTGAATGTGGCCTAGACGACGGTTCTCCTGCCCATATCCTTTTTTCTTGCCCCAAATTAGCTCGCCCCATTTATGATGTCCTCCCTCTTACAGTCCCTCGCCCCCTTAATGTTCAATGTTTGTTAATGTTTGTGTTTAGTCCTTTGTGTAAATTTTTGTGTAAATATATTAAATATAACAATATTAGAGTATAAGCTAACACCCATGTAAATATATTGTTTATTACTAACCCCATTTATTATCTGTATATATTGTAGATATCTGTGATTTTGTTATAGGTGAAGGATTTAAACTGGATCTCTTTTAAACATGCATACTCCAACTGTGTAATGATATCTCTTTTTTACCGTACATTCTCCTTTGTGTGTTCTCCATTCAACGTGACATTGGCGAAGTGAATTGTGCTCAACTGGCACGCTCGAAACGCCATTAGTAAAAAGAAGAAGAAGAAGAAGAAGTAAATAAATAATATTGAAATGAATATTTTAGATATATCTGCAACTCAAAATTGAAATATAAAAACTTAACTGAAATATAAAGAATAAAGTAACAAAGTGACAATTACATATTGCCAATTAGTGCTGTTAGCAATAAAAGTTGTGATAACAAAAGTAAAATACTTATTTGAAATTAATGTTTTAGCTATAACTAATGCTCAAAAAAGAGGTAGAAAGAATAATAGTGACTTTGTGACAATTACTTATTAGCAATAAAAACTGTGACAACAAAAGTAAAATAAATAGCTAATACTCAACACAGGAAGTAATTAGACTTTAGTAGTGATTTAGTGACTAACTTATTAAAAGTGCTATTAAAAATGAATAATTGTGGTAACAAAAGCAAAAACAAATGTGATAAAATTGTACTTAATAAATAAAAACCAAGGAACATAAATTAATTAAGAAGGGTAACAAAAAAAAAATAGAATTAAAATAATGAGTTACTTCTTCACCACTCTTTTGGCACGAGGCACCATGATTTTCCCAGGTGGTTTTACAATGTTTTGAACTACAGGAGAATTTGCAATGGAAAGAGAAATAACCTCAGACTTGGTTTCAATGCGATGCCGGGTTCCATCGGGGCCTATGATGTGGATCCATCCATTGCGAGACCAACACTTGTCAACTCCAAATTGCTGTCTTGCCTCGAGAAAAGCTTCATGACGATCTTTAGTGAGGAACTCAGATTGAGTGATCCCACTGCCCTTGAGTTTACCCTTTGCAAACCAAATAGTGTCTCGTGTTGAAACATCAGAAAATTTAACCACAATAGGCCTAGGTTTATCAGAAGATCTACCTAGTCGATATGAGGTTTTAATGCATGAGTTGAATGCATGACCTATCAGTCCAGTGATGCTTGTTTTTAAATCCTCTGACTTCTGCTCTGCTACCCCGTGGAACAAAAGAAATTTCCGTCTCCTTCTCATTTCTTGCCTGTCTATCTCAGTTGCAAGGAATTCGACTTGACGTTGCAAGGTGTTCAGCAGGGCGAGAATAAGGCTTTTAAATTGGTTAAATTCAGATGTTAATGATGATGTTGAGACTGGAGATGCCGTCTTGTGTAAATCTTGTTGGAATTGAGTGAATTCCTCATTTTGGTGGTAAATAACTCAGTTAGTGCAGTCATTGACTCTTTGATTGATTCCATGTTTTCGAAACTCAAGAAATCCAAAGTGAATCAGTGAAATTATATAGGAGTCTTCTTGCTGGTGGGTTATGTTAATTATATATACATAAGTTTACAAAAAACACTTAATAATATACTTGTTATTGAATTTAATAAATCAGCTGTTTCAAACAGATGTTATTAGTTTCACTGCTACCCGCAAAAAAAAAAAGAGTAAGAATAAGTCACTTGACAATAACAAATCTCCAGGCATAGACAATATACGTGCCATAGATCTCAAAATTTTAAATGATAAAATTGCTCCAATAATAGCAAAATTGATTAATGCCTGTATAACTGCGAGTAAGTATCCGAAAGATTTAAAATTTGGATTAGTCAGGCCTTTATTTTTTTTTTTTTCGCGGGTAGGCGCCAAAGTGTACAGACGTGTATTTTTGTGTCTCTATTTAATTTATTTATATAAAAGTAATTAAGTGCTTATATGTGCTAAAAGATAAATACCTGTGCTAAGTTGATTAACACTAAACTTTCTCACAAACTTTAAACACTAAATAATACATTTAAAATGGATACACCTGTATAGTATTTATATAATGAACTGTGTTCTGCTACCAAAATATATATATTGAATAGAGGGTAGGGTTGGTTCAGCAATTGTGGAAGCGTGCTGAGGGGGAGGTTATTTATTAATTCTTTACCTTATAGTCGGTCTTAGGATAATAGAAATTGTACAGTACCTTATCTTCATAATTCACCACACAAACACTGATTGTTCACGTCACCGTGGAATGTTTCACATTAGTCTTCTTCACTTAGGGTTACTTGCACTATTATCTTTTGTAGGTTTGTCTTTGTCAGGTTTAATATCAAGAGGGAATACACAAAAGGGAAATCAAATAAGGCTGAGGGAATATCACACCGCTAATTAATATTAGATTCAGGAAGGACGTGCGCTCGCGTCGGCCGTCTCACGTGCCCCTTTTACTACTTCTCGACAACTACTACTGACCGCTCGCGCGGGGTGTTCGCACAAGACTCTAAACTAGTCGGGGTTGCCATATATGAACAAACATAGCTCCCGCCCTAAACATCTAATGTTTACGAGAAAATGGGAGTAGCTAACTAATAGGTAGACGAACTAATTTGGTTAAGGCTCTCTTTAGGATACCTGTCGATGTCTTAACATCGACCACACGCACAATGCTATCTTTACCAGGATAAATTTGGGAAATGCGACCACGTCGCCACTGTAAAGGGGGTAAATTATCATCTTTTATGAGGACTAGCTCGCCTACTGTTGGAGGATTCACAGGATCAGTCCACTTCTGCCTAGTCTGCAGAGTGTATAGGTACTCTAACTGCCACCGCGACCAAAAATGTTGAGTTATCTGTTGCACTACTTGAAAACGGGTTAAACGATTTATTTTTACATTGTTATAGGGATACTCCGGCAAAGCACTAAGAGGTTGGCCAATCAAAAAATGACCAGGCGTCAAAACTTCTAGATCGTTAGGGTCATTAGATAAGGGACATAACGGCCGGGAATTTAATGCCGCTTCAATTTTAGCAAAAATTGTAGTCAATTCCTCGAATGTTAAAGGAGTTTCATAAACGACCACCGACTCTGATGATTCCTTCTTTGTCAAGAAAGAGTGAGAGTCTTCTTAGGGAAGACCGCAAGGAAACGCTACGCGCTAACGCGATAAGGATACAGATAGCTCAACGGGTAAGTTTCGGGTTTTATTTATAAATCTCACCATCGTTATCTAAGGGGTAAGCAATCATGGTTTGAGGGATCTCTTCAACCTTCCAGAATCTCTCGATGAGACGGGATAAGGATATTCCAGTCATGGGGGGCTCTAATTCACCATAATTGGCAGTGACTGGACCGCAAACAATATAACCAAAAATTGTAGATAAAGCAGTAAGGCCGTTAAAGTTAAATATTTTATCTTGTAATAAAAGCGCGCCGAACACGTCAGCACCCAATAGTATATCTATCGGGCCAGGCTTATTATAGGTAGGGTCAGCAAGGGAAAAATCACTATTAGGAAAAAACACAGACTCAGAGAACTCAAACTCAGGATGCGTACCGGCAATCACATCTATAACTATAGCAGAGGTTGACACCTCAGGGAAGGAATTATACAAAGGTTTAAAACACAGGGAAATAGAACCACGGGAAACCACTAAAGGAATATTACCTATGCCACGTACAGTGGGGACGGAGTAAACAGGGACTAAGTAACGGAGTGTCTTAACACTAGGTTCTTATAGTTCCTGCAGTTCCCTCTGCCTACCCTGCCATGTGCGGGATAAAGCGTGAAGCCACGTACAGGGGCACAGGAGGGGGAGATGGTCAAATTGAGGTAATTAACAACAAGATCGGTTATAATAAGGCAACCCTGGGCACCGGTATCACATAAGGCACGCGCTTCAATATAATAACCACTAGCCGTTTTAACGTGTAATTTAACAGTAGGCAATAATATAAGGGAATTGGGTGGGATATTCAGGCAAGGGGAAGGGGGAGTAATACAAGTATCTAGCTATGTGGGTCTATCTTCTCTATTATAGGAATTATCACGATATCTTATATTATTTTCAACCTGTCTAGGTTGGGGCGGAGCATTTTCTCTGGGGGGAGAAGCTCTCTGGGAATGTCGTTGGGGGGAGCGCTGGAGTTGCGAAGGGGAATATTTCTTATGCGGGCCCCCGCCCATATGGGGACCGCGGGTAGAAACAGGACAGGTACGCGGATAATTGCGTTTATTAAATTTGGAATTATAATTATAATTGCGATTGGATGAGGTGGGATACATTGGGTTACGGGAATCATTAAAACATAGCATAGTGTGATGGGATGAGCGACCGCAGGTTGAACATTTGTAGTCCCGCTTGCACATAAGAATTGAATGTTTGTCCAAACACCTATAACATAACCGGGAATGTTTTACAAATCCCGATCTTTCTCTAGGATTCATAGCTCTAAATTCGGGACATTCACGGAAGTAATGGGAAGAGAAAGCACACAGGTAACATTTTTTACTATTATTTATTACAGGTAACATTTTTTGTCTATTATCTAATATAGGGGAGGGAGGAGCCGCAAAGTAAGTATGTTTAGGTACAGTACTTTTAAATTTCGTCAGGTTAGAATCTACAAGGGAGGTGTTGCCAACGTTGTCATGGTGACGACATTCGTCTTCCAAAAAAGTAGTAAGATTTTTAAAGGTAGGTAATTCATTAGCGTCACCGCCATAACAACGCTAAAAACGGGATTTCAAATCAGAGGGAAGCTTAGTCAAACATATATGTACTAACATATAAGACCATGAGGAGACGGGTAACTCTAAACGTTCTAAACAGCGATAGGCAGTTAACAAGGGGTTCAAGAAGGCCGCGCGCAATCCTGTAAATTTATTCGAAATCTCCGGCAGGGTAAGTATCTGGGTTATGTAGGTATCAGCAAGAACCCGTGTATTGTGATACCGCTGTTTCAACAACTCACGAGCAACTTCATAGTTGCCTTCTTCAATTTTTAAATGTAGCAACAACCGCTTAGATTCATCTGCTAAGGATCCAACCAAGTACTGTAATTTCATTGTGGGGGTTAAATGGTGTTGGGAATATACTACACTGTCAAACTGATCAATAAAACTTATCCAGGAGTCAGGACGTCCATCAAACTTAGGGATAGGTAAATCAGGTAATCTATTATAAGGAGCTCGCTCAGTAATATTTTTACTACTCATTCTTACGGGTGTACTGGCCATGACAGGATCAACTACGGGAGCAGGTGGGCACAACTCTAACTGACGCACCCGGAGGTCGTCTATTTTCTTATTTACTAAACGCACTTCTTTTTTTACATAACTAATTTCTTGGTAATCGATAGCCGGGTCTAACCCACCCAGGAGCACCGAAGACGCGTTTACAAATGAATTACAATGAGAATCTAAATCCTTGAACCTAATTAATAACCTAGGTATTTCAGAAGTACCAAGAAGTTCCGAGGTATCGGTAATCCAATCGGAAACAAAGCGTACCACACCTATATTTTTTCTATATTCTGCGCTTTCCGTAAATAAGGAACATTTTACTGTTTCATCATGAGTAGCCATTTTAAATTATCAAGTAAACTAATAACTGAATTAAAATATTAAAAATTAATAAACGCGTAATAAACAATGAACCCACTAACAACGGGCTAGATCAGAAATCAAGTAAACAAATAACTCAACTAAAATATTAAAAAAATAATAAACACGTAATAAATAATGAATCCACAACAACGGGCGAGATAAGAAACCAGTTACGGTCAAGGTCAGGGACGCGTCGAGTCGGCGATCTACTTATATCGCAATATAACAAAATAATATGATATATAATATGACTACAATTAAGGCTTAAACTTCATTTAAATAAAAATAAAGAAAAAGGGTAACAATAAAAGTGTAGGGTTAATATTTTAAAGTAAGTAAGTTTTTTAAGGAAATAATATTAAAATATTTTAACTAACTTCAATTATAATTTAAAACGGGATAGGTAATAACGTATAGGCGTAATATTATAAAATATATGTAACCATATTATGTGTATTTATTATATTTTATATTTAATATATAAAATTATATTCAATATTTATTTATATATTTTACACATTATACATTCACCCTACACAATTATATATTCAATATTATACGTATAAAAATTTCATATAACATTATTTTTTAAATAACTCGATGCGAACACGTTTTAAAAGGTTAGGAAATCAAGTAAATTATATTGTAATTATGCGTTAGGGACTCAGAGGGATGAAACTACGCTATAATCAAGGGGACTCAGAGGGATGAAACCACGCTCTGCTACCAGAAAATGTATATAGTATTTATATAATGAACTGTGTTCTGCTACCAAAAAATATATATTGAATAGAGGGTAGGGTTGGTTCAGCAATTGTGGAAGCGTGCTGAGGGGGAGGTTATTTATTAATTCTTTACCTTATAGTCGGTCTTAGGATAATAGAAATTGTACAGTACCTTATCTTCATAATTCACCACACAAACACTGATTGTTCACGTCACCGTGGAATGTTTCACATTAGTCTTCTTCACTTAGGGTTACTTGCACTATTATCTTTTGTAGGTTTGTCTTTGTCAGGTTCAATATCAAGAGGGAATACACAAAAGGGAAATCAAATAAGGCTGAGGGAATATCACACCGCTAATTAATATTAGATTCAGGAAGGACGTGCGCTCGCGTCGGCCGTCTTACTTGCCCCTTTTACTACTTCTCGACAACTACTACTAACCGCTCGCGCGGGGTGTTCGCACAAGACTCTAAACTAGTCGGGGTTGCCATATATAAACAAACAACACCTACAAATCAGCTGCTTAAGAATATGGAAGAACTCTCTGCTATGTTTTCCTCACGCATGGCTGAATTTGAGAAGAACTTGACTCAATCTACTAGCCCTACACCTACTATAAAAATCCTAACAGCCGAATTTCACTCTTTCAAGACTCTGGTATGGAAAACGCTTGGTCTACTAAAATCACAGGTGGAGTGTGTTGTGCTTGGCATGGACCGCCTTGAGATGCAGTCAAGGAGAAAGGTTCTTCTGCTTCATGGTGTGAGTGAGGACAAAGATGAGAACGTGCTGCAGAAGGTAACTGATATATTATCCAGCCAGTTGAAAATACCCAACGTACAGTCCACTTCTATTGACTCCTGCCATAGACTGGGTGTGAAAAAGGACTCTTCCAGGCCCATTCTAATTAGATTTTCCACTGTGCAAATGCGTTCTAGTGTGTGGATGGCTAAAACTTTATTAAAAGGTGCTAAAATAACAATAACGGAATTTTTAACCAAATCTCGTCAGGAAGTTTTCATAGCAGCACGTAAGCATTTTGGTTTGAAGAAATGCTGGACAGCTGATGGGGTAATTATTATATTACTTCCCAATAAAACCAAATGCAAAGTTTCTACGCTGTCTGAGCTAAAGCACTTAATACAGAAATGTTCTGCTATGAAATCTACCGACACTCATTAAAATCGCTGCATTATTCATAATATCTGTTTAACTTATGTAACAGCCGTATCTATTTTTAAAATTGAATATATCTGTTGAAGGTTATATTTACATAATTTTAACTTGTTATAATTTAAACTTTTGTATGTTGTTGTTATATTTGTATTGTGACAGTACAATTTGACACTAGTATATGTTGCCAGTACTGTTACAGATTATTAATGTTAACTGTCATTTTCATTGTATCACTTGTCTTTGTATAGTCTCTGGTAAATTAATAAGTTAGTAGTAAACTTATATGTTAGACTAAGTTTTACTTGATACATTATTAATTAGTTTCTTTTAAAAATGCAATTATTTTTTTTTTAGTGTAAACTTATTTTGTAATGGACTTGTGCACAGGTGGTTGCAATTTTTACTATATTATTATTTTTCTGTTGTTAATATTAATTTGTTTATATAATTTTTATATATTTTTAATATATATTTATTATTTTATATTTTTATTATACTATTTGTATTTTTATTATTATTATTATTTTTTCTATACATTTAATTTAATATTTTTTATTTAATAGGTGTGAATCATGTTTTCAGAAAATGAATATTTTTCTTGCTCTTCTAGTGATTGCGATAGCGCAGAAAGTAATAATTCATCACTTTCAGATTTTGTACCACTTGAAGATAAACTATCGAAAATTTTTACCAATCCATCTAATTCCATCTCAATTGTGCATATCAACACTCAGAGTGTTCCTGCTCATTTTACTGATCTTCTCACATCTTTTGGCTCCGGCGTAGTTGATTGTATACTCATAACAGAAACTTGGTTTAAGCCATCTCTCCCATCTATTTGTTATTCTATTCCAGGATACCAGCTGTTCCGTAATGATCGTACTTTGCAGGGTGGTGGAGGCGTTTGTATGTATCTTCGCAACTGCATACCTGCCAGCATCATTAAATACTCTCCTAATGACACCATAGGAGCACTTGAATATCTTTTCCTGGAAATAGAGTTACGCCATAAAAAAGTTCTTCTCGGAGTTTTATACTTTCCGAGTGATAAAATAAATTACTTTAGCACTCTGGAAGGTATTTTGGAATTTCTTTCACCACAATACGAACATGTTATATGTATGGGTGATTTCAATATGTGCCTTTTAAAGAATGATTCCAGATCTAATACTTTATTAGCACTATATGAATCGTATAATTTACACATTCTCCCAATGTCTTATCCCACGCATGATTTTCCTAACTGCAGGCCCTCTCTCATCGATCTCATCTCCGTCTCTAATCCTAATCTCGTTATTTCTCATGGACAAATGACTGCTCCTTTCTCTTTTCATGATTTAATTTATGTTTCTTATAAATTACGTCCTCCTAAGATTAGAGACAAAATATTTCTTCAGCGCAATTTTTCGCATATGGATCTGGAACGCTTGAGAGAAGATATGAGGAACATCGACTGGTCTCTCATATTGTCGTCCACAAATATTGACAATATGGTGGAATCTTTAACTGCTGAATTGATTAACATTTATGACAAACACGCTCCAGTAAGACCAGTTCGTATGAAGCATGCACCTGCCCCATGGTTAACTCCAGTAATTAGGCGAACAATGACTAAACGTGACAAAACTAAAGCCAAAAACAAGAAATACCCTTCTGAAGAAAATCTAGCTGCATACAAAAAGCTGCGAAATATTTGCAACAAAATGTGTAGGGATGCAAAGCGCCGCTACATTCACAGTACTATTCAGAATGTTAACTGCCTATCGCTGTTTAGAACGTTTAGAGTTACCCGTCTCCTCATGGTCTTATATGTTAGTACATATATGTTTGACTAAGCTTCCCTCTGATTTGAAATCCCGTTTTGAGCGTTGTTATGGCGGTGACGCTGATGAATTACCTACCTTTAAAAATCTTACTACCTTTTTGGAAGACGAATGTCGTCACCATGACAACGTTGGCAACACCTCCCTTGTAGATTCTAACCTGACGAAATTTAAAAGTACTGTACCTAAACATACTTACTTTGCGGCTCCTCCCTCCCCTATGTTAAATAATAGACAAAAAATGTTACCTGTAATAAATAATAGTAAAAAATGTTACCTGTGTGCTTCCTCTTCCCATTCCCACCTCCGTGAATGTCCCGAATTTAGAGCTATGAATCCTAGAGAAAGATCGGGATTTGTAAAACATTCCCGGTTATGTTATTACGTATTTACCAATATAATCACTCGAATCACTGATCTAATCGTACTACGCAAATTCATGTATAACATACGCTTAAGTTGAGCAGCTGGCTCTTACCAGCCTTTCACTCACGTGATTGGCCGCGTGACTTAGAGTGGTAGTGGGGAGAAGGAAACATATTAATAGCAGTGCGGTGACGGTCGGAGCTCACTCGATGTTTAATACTTGATAGTCAAACATCTCCTGAGGATGCCTCGTTGAGAGGTACCGCTGCGCTCTTCTCCGGGTTGACCTCAAACCGCCACTTGCTAAACCAATCGCCTAGGGCGTCGGCCGCGAGTTGCAGTCTTTCGGCTAGGATCCAAGCGGAGCGGTCCGTGGTGTAGAGCGCGGTGTCGTCGGCGTACATCGCGAGTTCTACCTTTGGAACGCGCGGGATATCGCTTGTGTACAATGCGTATAGAAGGGGGGAGAGTGTGGAGCCTTGAGGGACTCCAGCGCGGACGGGACGACGTGACGAGAGGGTCCCTTCTATACGGTAGCGGAACGTGCGGTCCGACAGGTACTCTCGAATGATGTGCAGAGAGAGTCCGGGAGTGCCATACGGCGGAGCTTGAAGAGCAGGCTGTTGTGCCATACCTTGTCGAATGCTTTGGTGATATCTAAGAAAACGGCAGCCGTGTCGCTGCGGATCGAACGGTGGACGAGGTATTTAGCGATATGTTCGGTGAGACGGTGAACTTGATGAACGGCAGAGTGCCGTTGTCGGGATCCGAACTGCTCGTCGATGAGCAGTTTCTTCGTCTCTACTATTTCTTTGATGCGAGCGAGTACGATGCTCTCGTAGACTTTCCCTAGGCAGCTGATGAGGCTGATGAGTCTGTAACTCGAGGGTAGGTGGGCGGCTTCCTTCCATTCAGCGGGGAAGGAGCACCCTGCTAAAAGAGAATTGAAAATCATGACCAATAAAGACACGAATTGGATCGGAAGATTCTTAAAGACCTTGTTGGGGATGTTGTCAGGCCCCGGGGCTTTCTTGGGATTGAGGTTCTTGAGGATATTTTAAACTTTGTCTACGTCGGTCGGGCGAACCGGTTCGCCGGTCGGGGGCATCGAAGCCCACTCTGCCACCTCGGAGTCCACCATCGATAGGTGTTCCGGGTCGCATGGCTGACTGCTCGGTGAGCATTGCGCTTCTAAACTATTTGCGAGGCATTCCGCTTTTTCTGTGTTGTCGGCCGCGGTTGTATTATCCGTCTTAGTGAGAGGAGGCATAGTCGCCACTGTGTCGGATCAAAAGGTTCTCGACAGTGCCCAAAACGCCTGGGCCGTTGGCGTGAGCCCCTTGAGCCGAACATCCTAAGACTCGCCTCTGAGCTGTTCAAATTGGGATTTGACTCTTCTCCTAAGGTCGTTAAGCTTTTTTCGGTTTTTCTCGTTAGGACACGCATCGTGGTCTCTAATGGCTTTATTTTTGCGTCGGATGAGACGTCGCAGTTTCTCTGCCATCTCAAATCTGCCTTCGGGCAGATCTGGGACCTCTTTGGAGCAGCTTTGGAGCGTGTCTTGTATGAATTTGGTGAATTGAGTCGCGGCGTCCTTTGCTACGTCTACGGAGTCTATGATGCCAGGAATCATGTACGCGAGAGGGGATTCATCCGCTCTGATGAGTTTGGCGAACTTTTTCCAATTGATAATGATTTTTGTTGGCTGGCCTGAAGGGCTATCCGAACCTAGATTTAATACTACTGGTCTGTGGTCGGAGTCGAGTTCTTGTATGTGTTGGCGTGTATGTGGGCGTTTGGTTGACCTGCCGGGGGTCCACCCATGGTGCGGCTAATCGAGGCTGCATGGGATTGAACCATGCGTTGGTTGTTTGTGCCGGTGCCGGGAGGTACTCATGCGGAGCTGAAGGCTTCGCATAAGTGGTTTGATAATAGTTGTTGGAGGGTCTCGAAACCCTCCCCATCCCGTCGCCCTGCCTTGCGTGCTTGCGGCGCGGGGCCATGGGGCATCCTCTGTAATTCGCGGGATGCCCCTGGGTCCTGCACAACACGCAGCTCGGCGGAACGACGGGGTCTGGCACTTTGCGGGGACAATCCGCGGTGCCATGGTCCTCCAGGCACTTTACACATCTGTGTGTGCCGTTGCAGTTTCGCGCTGAGTGCCCGTATCTTTGGCAGCGATGACACTGCCCTATTTGGCCGCGGGTTCGTGGGGTTTCTACGCGGATGCCCGTCAGGAAGCAATGCAATGGCTTTAATATTGAAAATTTTTTTACCCTCGGGGGGTAAGGTCGGAGATAATAAGACAACTATCGTAGGGTTTTTTCGTTTTAAAATGGTACATCCGATGTACCTCGCGCACCGGATATCCTTGGGACTGAAGGTCCTGCAGGATGTACTCCGTCTCGATCTCTTTCGGGAGGCCTTTGATGATGACGCGCAAGTGCCGTTCGTCCTCAAGGGCGTACGTGTGGAAGCCCACGTTGGCTTTCCTGAGGTGTGCCGTTAGGCGGCGGTGGTTCGATATCTGAGGGCATTAGACTTTAATGCCCTCCTGGGTGGCTCGCGCAGACGTGAAGGACACTTTCTGCGCGAACATCCAGGCTGACATTTTGTCCTATTACCTTTTCCTGGATGATTACCGACGGCGGTGCCCTAACTCGCGGAACGGACGCGGAGGCCTGAGGGGCCGTGCTAGTCGTGGCCGTAGGGGCCGGGGAGATGATTATTTCCGGTACCGAGGGTACCGGGGAAATGATTGCGGTAGCCTCCTCGTCACGGGGGCTGCGGCAGCCTTTTTAGGGGCTTTCGCGGGAACGGTTTTAGCGGTTTTGGCGTTCAGTTTACGCTTGGCGGCCTTAGTGACCACCGTTTCGAATTCACCCTCTGCGGCGTCCTCAATGAGGTCCATCGCAGCGGGTGCTTCTTGCGACTTGACAAAGGACTTCGCGCTCGATAGCGCGATGTCCTTTGTCAAGTCGCAAGATAAGCGGACGATAAGCGGACTGATGGTTTTCTTTGAGGTAGGCTAGCAGCGCTTCCATTGACATGGTGTTGGATGCCATGTTTATCGGACAAGAGAGACCTAGGGTAGCTAAATGATTAAAAATAATTATACCTCTCCTTAGGCGGGTCGGGCGGCAGAGCAGGATCGGCGGCGCCTCACAGCACTGCACAACACAACACTGCACGACACTACACACACAACTGTTGCGCTCAAACGCGAGTACGCATTAGCGCGCGTGCAAAATCGGTCTAGCTTATCAGCTTAGTCGTGTGAACGAAGACGGCACGTCCGCACGGCTCGGCAGTCAAAGCGAGAATTCCTGTTTCGCATTGCTTACTGCACGCGCATTTATCAGCGGGCGGGCGGGCGGTGCACTTAATTGCATAACTACTACTGCAAAGCGGAAGTCGTTGTATATAAGTTACTTTCTGAATTAGGATGGACTTCCACAAAATAAAGCCTGATTCTATCTAATAGAATCAGGCCATTAACTTTCTCGATATTACTATCACACGGGAACATTGTCAGCATGTTTTTGAGGTATATAGAAAACCAACTCACACCGATCTGGTGATACCATCCTCCTCCTGTCACCCTTGGCAACATAAAATTGCAGCCTTTCATTCATATATAAATAAATTAATGACATACCCATTAAATACAGAAGCATATAATAAAGAACTTAGTATTATTTATTCAATTGCGGTTGCAAATGGTTACGAACGGCGAATGGTGGATGGTTTAATTAAGAAGAAGGTTAACCAACAGGTGATGGGTCTTTTATATCCAACGCCACCTGAACGTGTTGTCCATAACTATAGATCTAGTTTGTTATATTTAGGACCAATATCTGAAAAAGTATCGAAGATATTAAGGGACAATGGCGTTTATGTGGCGTTCAGAACTAATAACACTATTCGCCGTACGTTTTGCAATGGCAAAGAGAAAACCGAGGTTGGCAGGAGGTCGGGTGTTTATAGGTTAAAGTGTGGTGGGTGTGACGAGGTATACGTGGGTCAAACTGGTCGTGGTTTTAATATTCGTTATAAAGAACATACTTCCGCGTTTAGGAATAATCGTCCTGAAAGATCTAATTTCGCCAAACATTTATTAGAGTCAGGACATAGTTTACCAGACGATCATTCCTATGACGTACTACATACCTGTAACAAAGGATTACGGATGGCCGTGTTGGAACAGTTAGAAATAATAAGATACGGGGGTATGGGAACTATATTTAACGAGCAGGTGAATGTTTCCTCCTTTCCATTATTACGTATTTGCCAACACAATCACTCAAATCACTGATCTAATCGTACTACGCAAATTCATATATAACATACGCGTACGTTGAGCAGCTGGCTCTTACCGGCCTTTCACTCACGTGATTGGCCGCGTGACTTTGAGTGGTAGTGGGGTGGAGGAAGCATATTAATATCAGTGCGGTGACGGTCGGAGCACACTCGGTGTTTAGCACGGTGGTGGTCAAACATCTCCTGATGATGCCTCGTTGAGGGGTGAAACACGTGTTGAGAGTTTAGTAACCGTGGTAGTTTCGTTTTGCATTGCTTACTGCACGCGCATTTATCAGCGGGCGGGCGGGCGGTGCACTTAATTGCATAACTACTACTGCATAGCGGAAGTAGCTATATATAGTTCCTTTCTGAATTAAGGCTGATTCTATTAGATATGATGTTCGTACCCCGAAATATTTTCTTTTATTATGTTTCAAAATGTCTCAGATGGGAAATTGTTTTAATTGGAAAAGACATTTTTTGTCACCTTATATTGTATTCGAGTTTACTCATGAAAAAAAAAAAAGATTTTTGTTAAGTATTATAATAATATTAGTATTATAATAATGTAATTGTATTTTCTATATGATTTTATAACGGTGTTAGTTTTATATGTAAGCCATACGAAGCACGTGAAGCAACCAACGTGCTGAAATTTTGGGTATGTCATTTTAATATTCATAATTTTTGTACTTAATTGCTTTTACTGATAAAGTATATCTGTAATAAGTTCTTTGATTTTCGCGATTTTTATACATTTTAAATGAAACAATTTAAGCGGATTTATCGCGTATATTAGCATTTTTTTTGTGAAACCCGACGTTTCGAACACTTTGCAGTAAACCGTGGTCACGGGTAGACTGAGGTGGCATTCGTCTGTCATTTGATATAATTATTATATCAAACTACCGCCAACGGTTCCTGAGTTGCCTCGCGTACTGCCCTGGATCCCTGCAGAATGAGCTGACTGTATCCTGCCCTCTGGTGTAGTGTGTTTCGGATTTTAAAATTTTTATAAGTGGATCCCAATTGGTAGAAAGCTTCTAACCGTCTTCTCTATTGAAATTAGGATGTTTTTGTATTTCAATAGCCTCGCGGATCATTCTAGAAATATATTTATTTTCCCTAGCGAGTATATGAGGTTTATCAAACCTGATGTATTGGTTAGGCTTGTTCATGGAGTGCTCACACACAGCTGACTTTAATACACGCCCATTCTTGATATCTGAGATGTGCTCTTTCACCCTAACACCGATGCTTCTCTTTGTCTGACCAATGATGAAAAAAAAAGAAGAAAAAATGAAATGGGAACTGATTCTTCAAAAAGTCCTCTAAAGTAAAGTGTGTCCTTACGTAAATTGAAAAAAATAATTTATAAATTATAAGCATAAACAATACTATTTAGACAGAAACTAAGATACCTGCAGGTCTACTTCCGCAACACAATTGCCACGGCAGCACTGTCGTTTTTAAGTGATAATTATGGGAACTAATTTTTGTTGTAGAACCCGCTAGATTGGTGCTATTTAGTACTCTCGAAACCATTTGACAGCTAAAATTGCCAATCGATTTGCCACTTTTGCTGTCACTTTACTAATGGCGAAAGTGTTACTTTTTAGAACTTGCTTTGATAGTTTTTTGGTGAAAACTGTAAGAAAATGGCGCGATTAGATCTTTTTTACGATATTTTGACGAAAGAACATAAATTAAGACTTTAAGAACGACGCAAGGAACGTGTATTGAGTAGATATGTGGACAGGGCATTAGCGTTTAGTGACGATGAATTTAAGGCGAATTATCGTATATCTAAAGATCTATCTGAGGATATTTATAAGGAATTGCAGCTTTTACTACTATTATCAAAAAGATTTGGCAGGGTATGTATCAAACACAAGGTAAGTTACTTATATAATTAGTATTAATCCGTCTTTATACATATATTTTAACATCTCAATGTAGTCAATTAACTACATTATATTTGTCCACATTTTAGTGACATTGCCCTTTTATACAACTGGTAGTTACCAAAGACTTGTAGGAACTACTTATGACACAGAAATACCATAAAACAAGTGATTGAAGCTTTTAACCGTCCCTCTGCTGCAATAAATGGATAAAGTCTCCTCAAACTTGTAAAGATCGAAGTGTTATCCGAAGAAATTAATAACATTATAATTGTGATATTTATGGCAAGTGTTTTAGATTATTTTGTTAGGTTGTGGCTATTAGGTAATGGCATGTTACTGTAATGCATGGGTTAATTAATAAATAATATCTATTACCTTTTGTACAAATTAAATAGCATAAAAGTGTAGTACAGTAACAATAATGTAAATATATATTTTAAATTAGATTTCATTTTTAATTTATTTTATCTTATCTATCAGGTTATATAGAGCAGAAATCAGAATGCACTCACATGAAGAAGGTGACAACCATCCCGCATCAGTACAAGCAACGAGATGAATCACTTGGCCCTCAATAAAGAGAGTTGAACACTAATCACTTAGTTACTGTTGTGATTCTAACAGAGAAGAAACAACTTAGCTTCCATGGATTCACCGTGCGGGTGCCGGGCCCATCGTGTTGTAGGAAGAGGAGCTCCGAGCAGCGCCTGGGACTTGCGACCCAAGTGTAGGTTTAAAGGGGCCCCTTTAAAATGCATTAACGCTCACCTTCACTGTCCGAGCTCCTCCCACTACCTAACCAAATTTTGAAAGATTCTACCAAAGCCGCCTTCGAAGTGCGTTCTAGAAATGAATTTGTGATAGTTCTAGACAGGCCGAGATCTTTTAATAAACTATAGAGAGATTTCGCTGTTATACCTCTCGCTCCTACTTCAACCGCATATAAGCTCGCTCTAAACCTATTCCTGGTCAGTTCGTTAGTAAGGTCGAAATACTTATTGAGTTTAAGGTGGTGACTTTTCGGGATATTTGTTTCCCACGGAACTGTAAGTTCTACCAGTACTACGCGTTTTAGGCTTCGAGAGTAAAGAAAAATGTCCGGTCTAGATGACGAAACACAAATATCCTCAGGGATTCTATACTGTTTCTCATACGTGTCCATCACAAGTGTCCAATCAGGAGCTGGATCTAATATGGAGAAAGGCTTTTGTATAGGTTTTTTATAAGAACCTTCTTTCACAAACTCTATTGAGCGTTTGCTGGTTGTTATGTTTCTCTGCGCTCTTGCAACTGAAAGACTAACGGCTTCACGTATGATTTCTAGTACTTTGTCATGGCGCCGCGAGTATTGACCACTATCCAAGAGTACCCTACACCCCACCAGCATATGTTTAGCTGTCCCCACTGCCTCTTTACAGATGTAGCAAGATTTATCGGTAGCTTTACCCCATCTTACTAAATTACTTTGATCTTGAAGAGTCATTTGGAACGCATTTAGGTAGAATTTTAGTAGTGCTGGAGACCAGTCGTGAATTAGGGTGCGCCATTTTAAAGCTAAAGGGATACAGAATTCTCCTATAGTTAGCCACTCATTTTGCATTTCTAAGCCCATTGCGTGCACCTTATACTTATCGTTCTCGTCTTGCCGAATAAAAGATTTTATTATGTCTGTGTCTTGGACTTTCCTCTTTGATCCTAACCCTACTTTACTAAATTGTGCTCCTATCATAAATTGCTTATGGAATTTAAGTCTTGACTCGAGCTCTGGGACACTTTTGTCTTTTGGGAGTGAGGTAACAATCTCATCCCGAGATTTTCCCAGAATATGTGTTTTGGCGACTCTTAGATGTTTATAGAGCTCTGATGGTTTCTTTAATAAGGTTTAGCACGGTGGTGGTCAAACATCTCCTGATGATGCCTCGTTGAGGGGTGAAACACGTGTTGAGAGTTTAGTAACCGTGGTAGTTTCGTTTTGCATTGCTTACTGCACGCGCATTTATCAGCGGGCGGGCGGGCGGTGCACTTAATTGCATAACTACTACTGCATAGCGGAAGTAGCTATATATAGTTCCTTTCTGAATTAAGGCTGATTCTATTAGATATGATGTTCGTACCCCGAAATATTTTCTTTTATTATGTTTCAAAATGTCTCAGATGGGAAATTGTTTTAATTGGAAAAGACATTTTTTGTCACCTTATATTGTATTCGAGTTTAGTCATGAAAAAAAAAAAGATTTTTGTTAAGTATTATAATAATATTAGTACTATAATAATGTAATTGTATTTTCTATATGATTTTATAACGGTGTTAGTTTTATATGTAAGCCATACGAAGCACGTGAAGCAACCAACGTGCTGAAATTTTGGGTATGTCATTTTAATATTCATAATTTTTGTACTTAATTGCTTTTACTGATAAAGTATATCTGTAATAAGTTCTTTGATTTTCGCGATTTTTATACATTTTAAATGAAACAATTTAAGCGGATTTATCGCGTATATTAGCATTTTTTTTTGTGAAACCCGACGTTTCGAACACTTTGCAGTAAACCGTGGTCACGGGTAGACTGAGGTGGCATTCGTCTGTCATTTGATATAATTATTATATCAAACTACCGCCAACGGTTCCTGAGTTGCCTCGCGTACTGCCCTGGATTCCTGCAGAATGAGCTGACTGTATCCTGCCCTCTGGTGTGGTGTGTTTGGGATTTTAAAATTTTTATAAGTGGATCCCAAGTGGTAGAAAGCTTCCAACCGTCTTCTCTATTGAAATTAGGATATTTTTGTATTTCAATAGCCTCGCGGATCATTCTAGGAATATATTTATTTTCCCTAGCGAGTATATGAGGTTTATCAAACCTGATGTAATGGTTAGGCTTGTTCATGGAGTGCTCACACACAGCTGACTTTAATACACGCCCATTCTTGATATCTGAGATGTGCTCTTTCACCCTAACACCGATGCTTCTCTTTGTCTGACCAATGATGAAAAAAAAAGAAGAAAAAATGAAATGGGAACTGATTCTTCAAAAAGTCCTCTAAAGTAAAGTGTGTCCTTACGTAAATTGAAAAAAATAATTTATAAATTATAAGCATAAACAATACTATTTAGACAGAAACTAAGATACCTGCAGGTCTACTTCCGCAACACAATTGCCACGGCAGCACTGTCGTTTTTAAGTGATAATTATGGGAACTAATTTTTGTTGTAGAACCCGCTAGATTGGTGCTATTTAGTACTCTCGAAACCATTTGACAGCTAAAATTGCCAATCGATTTGCCACTTTTGCTGTCACTTTACTAATGGCGAAAGTGTTACTTTTTAGAACTTGCTTTGATAGTTTTTTGGTGAAAACTGTAAGAAAATGGCGCGATTAGATCTTTTTTACGATATTTTGACGAAAGAACATAAATTAAGACTTTAAGAACGACGCAAGGAACGTGTATTGAGTAGATATGTGGACAGGGCATTAGCGTTTAGTGACGATGAATTTAAGGCGAATTATCGTATATCTAAAGATCTATCTGAGGATATTTATAAGGAATTGCAGCTTTTACTACTATTATCAAAAAGATTTGGCAGGGTATGTATCAAACACAAGGTAAGTTACTTATATAATTAGTATTAATCCGTCTTTATACATATATTTTAACATCTCAATGTAGTCAATTAACTACATTATATTTGTCCACATTTTAGTGACATTGCCCTTTTATACAACTGGTAGTTACCAAAGACTTGTAGGAACTACTTATGACACAGAAATACCATAAAACAAGTGATTGAAGCTTTTAACCGTCCCTCTGCTGCAATAAATGGATAAAGTCTCCTCAAACTTGTAAAGATCGAAGTGTTATCCGAAGAAATTAATAACATTATAATTGTGATATTTATGGCAAGTGTTTTAGATTATTTTGTTAGGTTGTGGCTATTAGGTAATGGCATGTTACTGTAATGCATGGGTTAATTAATAAATAATATCTATTACCTTTTGTACAAATTAAATAGCATAAAAGTGTAGTACAGTAACAATAATGTAAATATATATTTTAAATTAGATTTCATTTTTAATTTATTTTATCTTATCTATCAGGTTATATAGAGCAGAAATCAGAATGCACTCACATGAAGAAGGTGACAACCATCCCGCATCAGTACAAGCAACGAGATGAATCACTTGGCCCTCAATAAAGAGAGTTGAACACTAATCACTTAGTTACTGTTGTGATTCTAACAGAGAAGAAACAACTTAGCTTCCATGGATTCACCGTGCGGGTGCCGGGCCCATCGTGTTGTAGGAAGAGGAGCTCCGAGCAGCGCCTGGGACTTGCGACCCAAGTGTAGGTTTAAAGGGGCCCCTTTAAAATGCATTAACGCTCACCTTCACTGTCCGAGCTCCTCCCACTACCTAACCAAATTTTGAAAGATTCTACCAAAGCCGCCTTCGAAGTGCGTTCTAGAAATGAATTTGTGATAGTTCTAGACAGGCCGAGATCTTTTAATAAACTATAGAGAGATTTCGCTGTTATACCTCTCGCTCCTACTTCAACCGCATATAAGCTCGCTCTAAACCTATTCCTGGTCAGTTCGTTAGTAAGGTCGAAATACTTATTGAGTTTAAGGTGGTGACTTTTCGGGATATTTGTTTCCCACGGAACTGTAAGTTCTACCAGTACTACGCGTTTTAGGCTTCGAGAGTAAAGAAAAATGTCCGGTCTAGATGACGAAACACAAATATCCTCAGGGATTCTATACTGTTTCTCATACGTGTCCATCACAAGTGTCCAATCAGGAGCTGGATCTAATATGGAGAAAGGCTTTTGTATAGGTTTTTTATAAGAACCTTCTTTCACAAACTCTATTGAGCGTTTGCTGGTTGTTATGTTTCTCTGCGCTCTTGCAACTGAAAGACTAACGGCTTCACGTATGATTTCTAGTACTTTGTCATGGCGCCGCGAGTATTGACAACTATCCAAGAGTACCCTACACCCCACCAGCATATGTTTAGCTGTCCCCACTGCCTCTTTACAGATGTAGCAAGATTTATCGGTAGCTTTACCCCATCTTACTAAATTACTTTAATCTGGAAGAGTCATTTGGAACGCATTTAGGTAGAATTTTAGTAGTGCTGGAGACCAGTCGTGAATTAGGGTGCGCCATTTTAAAGCTAAAGGGATACAGAATTCTCCTATAGTTAGCCACTCATTTTGCATTTCTAAGCCCATTGCGTGCACCTTATACTTATCGTTCTCGTCTTGCCGAATAAAAGATTTTATTATGTCTGTGTCTTGGACTTTCCTCTTTGATCCTAACCCTACTTTACTAAATTGTGCTCCTATCATAAATTGCTTATGGAATTTAAGTCTTGACTCGAGCTCTGGGACACTTTTGTCTTTTGGGAGTGAAGTAACAATCTCATCCCGAGATTTTCCCAGAATATGTGTTTTGGCGACTCTTAGATGTTTATAGAGCTCTGATGGTTTCTTTAATCTCAACCCAAAATTATTTTGGTCTCTAAATAAGGTTGAGGTGTCCGCCGAATGTGCTAGCCCAAGCCAAAACTTCAGCATCTTTATGACGCTTGCATCTAACTTTGCCAAGAGGGTTTTATTAAAATCATATACGAGGAAAGGCCAATTCAGACGTGATGTTAGAAAATTGTCGTAAATCCAAGCTTTCTTGACATTACTTATAGGTTGATGGTCTACCTTTTCAAGATCCGTCATAAAGCTGTCGACTAGTACATCTAATGATGGAGTTCGGCCTTTGTAATCTATTTTCTTACCGAGAAATTTAAAAGGTGCCGCCTCGGAAACTACAGCAATGCATTCTCCGCCAATTTTAAGTCCCGGATCGTAGGAGGTATATTTTGTGTCTCGTCTTCCCAGACAAAGACAGTGACACTTACTTGGTTTTGTCCTCATTCCTTTTGTCCACGTGCAAAATTCGTCTACTTCATCCAATAGCAGCTGGCATTGCTTTGGATTCCTAGTGAGTATCGCGAGATCGTCCGCAAAAGCAAGAATAGATTCCGTGTACTTGTTATTGAATTTAAACCGATAACCCCATTTTTTCTCATGTTTTATTAGAATATCTAGTAAAATATTAATAACTATATTAAATATTATTGGGGATAAACAACAACCCTGAAAAAGACCTACATTATAGCTTAAAGGTTTTGAATGGCCGTCTTTTGAGGTTATAACAAATTTTAATTTTGAATAGTATGACGCGATTATGTCGCTTACTGTCGTAGGAAAATTATACCATTTTAAAGCGAACATCAATAGATCGTGTTGTACTGATCCAAACGCGTTTTCTAAATCTATCCAACATACCGTAACTTGTCTCTCACACGTTCTGGCGTCTTTTAAGCTAGCAGTTAACAAACTATTATGCTCCAAGCATCCAGAAATTCCAGGCAGAAACCCTTTCTGGTAATTCGGCTTGAAGTACCTATTGCTAATCATAAAATGGGTCATTTTCGCTTGAAGTACTGAGAAAAAAATTTTAGATAAAGTATTGGTAAGAGCAATCGGTCTAGTATCTTTTGGATCTGTTACCCGGTCTTTTTTGGGAATGAGGACAAAAACTGCTTCTCCAAACGAAGTAGGTATTTGCTTTCTGGACCAGATTTTATCATATAAGTTGTAGAGGTATTTACGAACTGATAAACATTTTTTGTACACTATATAAGGGATACCGTCAGGACCTGGAGCTGACTTAGATTGTTTCTTTTTAATCTGTTTACTTATTTCCTCTAAAGTTGGTGGGTCACCTTGAAAGTCAATGTGAGGAATCTCAGGTCGTTGTTTATTTGGCTCCTTATATAGTTTTTCTATATTAGGCACTTCGTATGTGCTTCTATAATGTTCATAAGTTGCCTCATTGGTCAAGAGAAGCCTACCCCTATCTTCCTTAAAAATGTTTTTTGAGTACTCGAAAGGATTTTTATCGAAAGCAACCTCGTGTTTAGCCCGATCGAAATTATTATGATGTTCCGCGATCTGTAACGATATCCCCTGAATTAATTTCAAGGTTGACCGTAGCGCCCTAGACAATTGATGACTAAGATAATTATCGCCTAAAGCTTTGGCCGCACGAAGCTTCTTTTTAGTTCTCTTTTTTTCCTCCTCATTTTCGACTTAAACGCGTTTTCTTTGTTTTTATGAGCGTAATTACTTGGAGGTGGATATATATCATTAAAATAGTCGTAAATAGTTTTTTGGAAAGTTTCTACTTGCAAGTCTAACTCCTGATTCGAGCCCCGATGCTCTAACAGGACCGCTAATTGATCGTCGTGTACTTTCCATGTCGATTGCTTAATATAAGGAATGCTAAGACGTGTCCGGGTGACTATGGACTCCTGATATTTTTCACTCAATAGCTCACCATGGGATATATGAGGGTCAACTCTATCCGCAGTGATAGTCGAAGAGCTTACCGACGACTGTCGTGCTTCAACACCATCATGTGTTTTAAGATGCTTAATATACCAGGCTCTTCTCTTGTAATTTTTCCCGCACATAGGGCATTTCAAGTCCGTATTCGCGCCGCTTTCGTTATTTATTTCTACCGATGGACAGATCTTCCGCCCCCCCTCTCGGACTGTCCCAGGGGTATTTTTCTTTTTTGGACTTTTAGCTTCGAATTTCCTGGGCTTGGCTTGCTAGGCCATTGCCCGCGGCTGTCTTTCCAACCGTCAGCTGTCTTCCCAGCTGCCAGCTGTCTTTCCAGCAGTCAACTGTCTTTCCAGCGTCATCCCGTCTCTCCGGGCTGTCAATTTAAATGAGACGAAACAACTTTGCTTCCATGGATTCACCGTGCGGGTGCCGGGCCCATCGTGTTGTAGGAAGAGGAGCTCCGAGCAGCGCCTGGGACTTGCGACCCAAGTGTAGGTTTAAAGGGGCCCCTTTAAAATGCATTAACGCTCACCTTCACTGTCCGAGCTCCTCCCACTACCTAACCAAATTTTGAAAGATTCTACCAAAGCCGCCTTCGAAGTGCGTTCTAGAAATGAATTTGTGATAGTTCTAGACAGGCCGAGATCTTTTAATAAACTATAGAGAGATTTCGCTGTTATACCTCTCGCTCCTACTTCAACCGCATATAAGCTCGCTCTAAACCTATTCCTGGTCAGTTCGTTAGTAAGGTCGAAATACTTATTGAGTTTAAGGTGGTGACTTTTCGGGATATTTGTTTCACACGGAACTGTAAGTTCTACCAGTACTACGCGTTTTAGGCTTCGAGAGTAAAGAAAAATGTCCGGTCTAGATGACGAAACACAAATATCCTCAGGGATTCTATACTGTTTCTCATACGTGTCCATCACAAGTGTCCAATCAGGAGCTGGATCTAATATGGAGAAAGGCTTTTGTATAGGTTTTTTATAAGAACCTTCTTTCACAAACTCTATTGAGCGTTTGCTGGTTGTTATGTTTCTCTGCGCTCTTGCAACTGAAAGACTAACGGCTTCACGTATGCTTTCTAGTACTGTGTCATGGCGCCGCGAGTATTGACCACTATCCAAGAGTACCCTACACCCCACCAGCGTAGGTTTAGCTGTCCCCACTGCCTCTTTACAGATGTAGCAAGACTTATCGGTAGCTTTACCCCATCTTGTTAAATTACTTTGATCTGGAAGAGCCGTTCGGAACGCATTTAGGTAGAATTTTAGTAGTGCTGGAGACCAGTCGTGAATTAGGGTGCGCCATTTTAAAGCTAAAGGGATACAGAATTCTCCTATAGTTAGCCACTCATTTTGCATTTCTAAGCCCATTGCGTGCACCTTATACTTATCGTATTGACAAAAAACATGTCCTTTTTATTTTGCTCTATACGTTTAATTTAGATAGGATAGGAGTCATAATGTACACCCTTAGAATATAGCCAGAGTCACCTGTAAAATAAAATATATTATTATAATTGAACAACAAAATAAAGTACTAGTTCAAATTAATGTTACCAAGTAAATAAACATCATCTCTACCATTATTTAAATTAATTAAGTATTTTTTCACTTGATGTTGATTCCTTATAAAACTGTCATGTGAAGCTCTTCCAAAAGAAGTATGAACTGACAATATATTTAAATCTGCATTAGATATATTAATGAAATATACATAAAAAATATAACGTGAAAACATTTTTAATACATAGATTGTAACATTTTAATAACGAAATACAATAATATAAATCTAATATAAGTCAATTATAGTACAATAATATAAGTCTGTTTTGAAAAACCGGATACAGCACTTTTAATCTTAAAAAATCGCAATAAATTCCCGACCAATATAAAAATTTTCTCTGACCAAACCCCGGCCCAACATAAGTTTTACGCGCTACTAAAAAATGAATTAAACAAACGAATATCATATCATATAAAATAACCTAAACAATGAAGACATGAAAAATAAATTCTATGTAAAGAGGACCGAAAAAGCGAAATTAATACAAGATACAAAGAATTTATACTAAAACAAACTTTTCACAGACAACACAAAGAATCCTAAGAAGACTTGGACATTAATCAACAAATTATGCAGTAATAAGACATTTAAAAGTAGTGCTCCCTCGAAATTAATAGTAGAATCTAAAATAATTTCTGAAACGAAAGATATATGTAACGTTTTTAACAAATATTTTGCAACAATAGGTTCCCTCTTAGCAAAAAACATACCAACGCCAAATCACACTTCTCCGCACCTAACCTACATAAACCATCAATACAACAATTATGAACTTCTAGCATTTAAACCGTGTAGTTCAGATGAGGTTGAAGGTCTAATAAAGAATTTAGACTCGAATTCAAGTATGTAATGTCTTATTACTGCATAATTTGTTGATTAATGTCCAAGTCTTCTTAGGATTCTTTGTGTTGTCTGTGAAAAGTTTGTTTTAGTATAAATTCTTTGTATCTTGTATTAATTTCGCTTTTTCGGTCCTCTTTACATAGAATTTATTTTTCATGTCTTCATTGTTTAGGTTATTTATATGGTATGATATTCGTTTGTTTAATTCATTTTTTAGTAGCGCGTAAAACTTATGTTGGGCCGGGGTTTGGTCAGAGAAAATTTTTATATTCGTCGGGAATTTATTACGATTTTTTAAGATTAAAAGTGCTGTATCCGGTTTTTCAAAACAGACTTATATTATTGTACTATAATTGACTTATATTAGATTTATATTATTGTATTTCGTTATTAAAATGTTACAATTTATGTAATAAAATAGTTTTCACGTTATATTTTTTATGTATATTTCATTAATATATCTAATGCAGATTTAAATATATTGTCAGTTCATACTTCTTTTGGAAGAGCTTCACATGACAGTTTTATAAGGAATCAACATCCAGTGAAAAAATACTTAATTAATTTAAATAATGGTAGAGATGATGTTTATTTACTTGGTAACATTAATTTGAACTAGTATTTATTTTGTTGTTCAATTATAATAATATATTTTATTTTACAGGTGACTCTGGCTATATTCTAAGGGTGTACATTATGACTCCTATCCTATCTAAATTAACGTATAGAGCAAAATAAAAAGGACATGTTTTTGTCAATATAATATATGTTAGAATCACAACAGTAAACTAAGTGATTAGTGTTCAACTCTCTTTATTGAGGGCCAAGTGATTCATCTCGTTGCTTGTACTGATGCGGGATGGTTGTCACCTTCTTCATGTGAGTGCATTCTGATTTCTGCTCTATATAACCTGATAGATAAGATAAAATAAATTAAAAATGAAATCTAATTTAAAATATATATTTACATTATTGTTACTGTACTACACTTTTATGCTATTTAATTTGTACAAAAGGTAATAGATATTATTTATTAATTAACCCATGCATTACAGTAACATGCCATTACCTAATAGCCACAACCTAACAAAATAATCTAATACACTTGCCATAAATATCACAATTATAATGATATTAATTTCTTCGGATAACACTTCGATCTTTACAAGTTTGAGGAGACTTATCCATTTATTGCAGCAGAGGGACGGTTAAAAGCTTCAATCACTTGTTTTATGGTATTTCTGTGTCATAAGTAGTTCCTACAAGTCTTTGGTAACTACCAGTTGTATAAAAGGGCAATGTCACTAAAATGTGGACAAATATAATGTAGTTAATTGACTACATTGAGATGTTAAAATATATGTATAAAGACGGATTAATACTAATTATATAAGTAACTTACCTTGTGTTTGATACATACCCTGCCAAATCTTTTTGATAATAGTAGTAAAAGCTGCAATTCCTTATAAATATCCTCAGATAGATCTTTAGATATACGATAATTCGCCTTAAATTCATCGTCACTAAACGCTAATGCCCTGTCCACATATCTACTCAATACACGTTCCTTGCGTCGTTCTTAAAGTCTTAATTTATGTTCTTTCGTCAAAATATCGTAAAAAAGATCTAATCGCGCCATTTTCTTACAGTTTTCACCAAAAAACTATCAAAGCAAGTTCTAAAAAGTAACACTTTCGCCATTAGTAAGTGACAGCAAAAGTGGCAAATCGATTGGCAATTTTAGCTGTCAAATGGTTTCGAGAGTACTAAATAGCACCAATCTAGCGGGTTCTACAACAAAAATTAGTTCCCATAATTATCACTTAAAAACGACAGTGCTGCCGTGGCAATTGTGTTGCGGAAGTAGACCTGCAGGTATCTTAGTTTCTGTCTAAATAGTATTGTTTATGCTTATAATTTATAAATTATTTTTTTCAATTTACGTAAGGACACACTTTACTTTAGAGGACTTTTTGAAGAATCAGTTCCCATTTCATTTTTTCTTCTTTTTTTTTCATCATTGGTCAGACAAAGAGAAGCATCGGTGTTAGGGTGAAAGAGCACATCTCAGATATCAAGAATGGGCGTGTATTAAAGTCAGCTGTGTGTGAGCACTCCATGAACAAGCCTAACCAATACATCAGGTTTGATAAACCTCATATACTCGCTAGGGAAAATAAATATATTCCTAGAATGATCCGCGAGGCTATTGAAATACAAAAACATCCTAATTTCAATAGAGAAGACGGTTGGAAGCTTTCTACCACTTGGGATCCACTTATAAAAATTTTAAAATCCCAAACACACTACACCAGAGGGCAGGATACAGTCAGCTCATTCTGCAGGAATCCAGGGTAGTACGCTAGGCAACTCAGAAACCGTTGGCGGTAGTTTTATATAATACTTATATCAAATGACAGACGAATGCCACCTCAGTCTACCCGTGACCACGGACCACTGCAAAGTGTTCGAAACGTCGGGTTTCACAAAAAAAATGCTAATATACGCGATAAATCCGCTTAAATTGTTTCATTTAAAATGTATAAAAATCGGCGAAAATCAAAGAACTTATTACAGATATACTTTATCAGTAAAAGCAATTAAGTACAAAAATTATGAATATTAAAATGACATACCCAAAATTTCAGCACGTTGGTTGCTTCACGTGCTTCGTATGGCTTACATATAAAACTAACACCGTTATAAAATCATATAGAAAATACAATTACATTATTATAATACTAATATTATTATAATACTTAACAAAAAATCTTTTTTTTTTCATGAGTAAACTCGAATACAATATAAGGTGACAAAAATGTCTTTTCCAATTAAAACAATTTCCCATCTGAGACATTTGAATCATAATAAAAGAAAATATTTCGGAGTACGAACATTAATGTCATAAAATTATAAATACATTAATTATAATCCTATAGTGTCTATCCAAAATAATAAAAAAAGTATAACAATTTAGTTAATTAACTATTAAACGAAAATAGATATATTCTATTACATATATATTACGAGGACCGTTGTGGCGCAGAGGCGCAACGTCTGCCTGTAACGCGACGGTTTCTGGGTTCGATCCCCAGTCGGGGAAGAGATTTTTCTATTTCCATTTTCTTCGCTCTGGCAAAACTAGGCAAAGGCGGCGCGGCGTTGAGTTCCGCTTCTCAACACGCAATGCCTCGAAAAAGGCGGAAAGTGGGGACGGAGAAAGCAGGGACTAAGCAACGGAGTGTCTTAATACTAGGTTCCCACGGTCCCTGCAGTTCCCTCTGCCTACCCTGCCATGCGGGATAAAGCGTGAAGCTACAAAAAAACAAAAAAAAAAACATAGATATTAGTGAATATTAGATCTTTTGTATTCCATGGAAACATTCTCTTTCCTAGAAAAATATTAATTAATGTTCTGCTCCATTTTTGACAATTAGATACATTTATTAAATAATATCGATTATACAATTATCACACCAATAATTTTTATCATTTAAAATTATCATAGACAACAATTTCGCATTTAATTATATTAAAATATTGTTCTAAATATACACATAATAAATAAAATGAAATTGAAACAAGAATTGGTATATCATAGAATGTGTTTTTTTATCGGACATTGGATTACAGTACTAGAGTCTGTCTCTACCTTAGCTAAGTCAAAAGAAGTTTTCTTTCTTTTTTTTTTAAATTGCATTGTTACTTTATAAATTTAGCAAGAATGATTTATTAATTATATTTAATAAAATATCAAAACAAACATTTTACTCAACTCTCTACATCACAATTAATCTTATTAATATTTTAGTATTTCATTATTTATTTATTTTTTGATAACATTAGTGTTCTTATTTTTTTAACCCTCTTCATGAAACAAAATTTGCTCACTCACATTTCCATTACTACGCAACTGGCCACTCGGTGTAGTTTTTCTTTTCTTCATTATTTCATTTACTTCACATTTGAAAAATGTAGACGGCGTTGTTCTTGGATAACTTGCTTTGTAGAATATGCTTTTGCATTCTGCGATGATTTTTAAATTCAATAAATTCCATCATTCTTCATCTAGGAATATCTTCAAAAGATCAATAACTTTTTTGATCTGCTTTCCATTTTTTTTTACCTTTCTTTTTTTTTTCTTCTTCGTGTCTTCCTGGGCTGCCTTTTTTTATAATTTTTGAAAAATTATCCATTTTTGAAATAAAAGTTCAAAATTATTATTAATGATTATTATTTTCTTCTTTTTACGTTTTGATTTTTACGTGTAAATCCGAAAGATTTTTACCAAATGATGATGATGGGAATTTTACCCGTAAAATATATTTCATTTTTTTTTTTTCCTTTTTTCTCATTTAACAATAATTTTTATTCGGTGGCCAGCCGGTGCACGCGTCGCAGGCTAGCGCGCGCACAAACCGATTGGCAGGGTCGCCATGTAAGGTTGGGACCAATTAAAGAGGTCTTGTTGGTGCCAGGTTCTGATTTATTCTGCTCTTACATACACTAAACTTACACTTGAGAAATGCCGAAGGCTACCACACTACACCCGCTAAACAAGGCCTTCGATCAATTGTGCAAAGACTAAGGATACGACGGAGAGCAATTTGACGAGAACCGCCAAGTTCACCGAGTGGCCGCATGGGATATTGCACGATATATCGACCACTGCTATCACGCCTATGCTCTTCAGCGAACAATCTCTCAGCTAGCGCGTCATCTGGATCTTGTGTTGACTCAGACGGTATATTCTCTAATTCCCAAAACCTAGAAACAATATCATTAAGGTACATGGAGACACCACAAAAGGTGTTCATGATATTTTGTTTATTCTCAAGTTGAATGGATTGGTGGTTCAGACTGATTCGAATGTTGTGATAGCACAGTCTGACCAGCAATGACATACCCGAAAATAGATTGTAAGGCCACAGGCATATCCCTTTTAGTTGGTAGAATCTTATACCATCTAAATATAGGGAAATAGATCACTCGCCAATAACATGTCGATGGAACCGGTTTATAGAAAGTAGGGTCGGCAAGACTATAATGCTTAAATTGATTAATGACTACTTCTGATAAAGACATAGTAGGTAAATCACCAGTAATTTTTGAACAATTACTGCGTCAGTCGACAAGGTTGGACTGTCGCAGTTCCTGGGCTTGACTATACATGTCGTTAATCCGAAATCCTTAACTTTATTGCGACTTAACCAATGGGTTGAAAGTGACACTTACGCCTAGTTAAGTAGTAGTAATATAACCAGTCATAGCTCCGCTGTCTATCACATCACGAACTGTATGGTACTGACACCAACAATCCGCACGGAATAACAGCTGTGCTGAGCAACACAGCAGCCGCACGTCAAAGTACCGCGTGCTTGAAATTACGCTTGAATCAATACGAAGCGTATGATGATGATTCTTTTTACAAATTGAACAACGAATCTTAGCTCTGATAAATCTGATTTTACAATAAAATATTCCCGACTCTTTGAACTAAAATCATTATGATTTGAAATACAATTGGGATTTTTATTCATATTGGATTTATAAGAAACCATTGGTTTTAAATAATGTGGCCCTGGATTAATCTTAACATGGCTTGGTTTATTAACGTAAGCCGATTTTGATGTAATGCTATCCGACATCTCAAGGACACGCCGTGAATCTCGATAAACAAAATTAAATCATTACAAGTCGGAATTATATTTTGTTGAATAGACTGCTCGAATTCCCTTCCTGCTAGTAAGGTCTAGATTACGTTATGCTATGTAAACAATATAAAGCCCTGACAGTTCGTTTTGTTTTTATATATATATCTTTATTCAACATAAAAGAAAATTACAATCATTATATTACAGACACAGTCAGAATATAAGAACATGAATATATTATAACTATGCAGGCTAAAAACACCTATATTTAGTTTTTTAATAACAAATTGTTGGTGCAGTACTCACAGGTTTATTTTTTTTACAACGTGAATTTAAACATAAATCAGTTCCAAAATTTATCCAGTAACACAATTAAGGCGTCTTTTGTACCAGATACATTTTTTAAGATATAATTCTTTCTCCACATTAAGCACTATAATTAACATACATTTGAAAAGCACAAATACAACATAATAAAAAAGAAAATAAAATACGTATGGCATTCGTTAAAGTCAATCACAGATATCCGCAACAAACGAAAATACGGATATATTCACAAAACCGGCGCAAGCGCAGCGTCGCCGCGGCCCGTGTCGTCGAGCACGTAGTGATGGGGCAGGCGGTATCGGTTGTAAGTATCGACATATGGCAGTGTCGATAATCGTGTAACCCGATATTTGGTATTAATTTATTTTTGTGGTTAATATTAGTAAATTTATAAAATTTTAAACGTCTGTTTTAAAATGATTTTTTTATTGTCGGAAGTTTAATTAAAAAATGAAGAATTTTGAGGTTTGTATAAAATAGAGTGTTATATGAAATTTCAAGGCTTTATTTGCAAAATTTGTAGTTTTAGTATATTGGTCTCACAAGTGCTACTCCATACGGGTGCAGCATAAGTAAAACATGGTCTTATTAAGGTTTTGTATATTTTAAGTTTGTGCTAGCGCTTAAATTGCTCTTTCTATTCATAATAGGGACTTAGTACACCAAATGCCATAGCCCTTTTCTTTAGCTTTTTCAACATGAACGGTCCAGTTTAACTTTGTATCAAGGTTAATGCCAAGGTATTTAACAGTTCTAGACCATGGTATGTGATGTCCATTTATAATCAATTTTCGATCAGGGGGTTTACTCTTTCTAGAGAACATTATTGCTTCGGTTTTGGAATCGTTTAACTTCAATCTCCATTTTTTGAAATAGTCACTCAATAATTCTATGGACAGTTGGAGCCTACCTATAAGTAAGTTTTCATCGTTTGACGAAGTATACGACGCAGTATCGTCAGCAAAGCAGGCTAGACTGGTTCGAGGTTGCTTAGGTATGTCACATAAATAGCCAAAAACAGTAGTGGCCCCAAAACAGAACCCTGGGGCACTCCGGCAGGGATCATTAATGAGTCAGATTGAGTTGATCCTATATGTACAGACATTTTACGGTCTAAAGATAAGACTGGAGGAGTTTAATCAACATGACAGGGTACATTACACATTAGAAGCTTATGAAAACAGGCCATTATGCCAGACAGTGTCGAATGCTTTTTCGATATCAAGTAGCATCATGCAGTTGATTGCTTCATGTTCAGGTTATGTGAAAATATGTTCACTAACGCGAGCGAGTTGTTGAATTGTTGAATGTGAATTTCTAAACCCGAACTGCTCGGGAATAAAATAACTCTCAAGACAAGTCAACAAACGCTTATAAATGATGCGTTCAAATAATTTAGAAAGCGCTGGTAATAAGCTTATGGGACGATAATTTACGGCAAGTGAATGATCTTTACCTAGTTTAGGCAGGGCAATTACTTTTGCTGACTTCCAAGATGTGGGGAAGTAAAACAATTTTAAACATGCTTAAATAGTTTAGTTAAGAAAAACAATACATTTGCGGGGGATTTTTTAAAGAACGTTATGTATGTTGTCGTAACCAGGTTACTTCCGGTTCTTAAGACAGCGTAGTTGGAGGGCTATCTCACGTGGACGTACAATTGTATTTGGCTTTCATCAGAAATAGTCGAATTATTATTTCAATTGAAGACAAGACCAGAGAAGAGACTTCATCGTCATACCATTCAGTGGTGAGACTCATATTACTTATAAATGTATTCGCTAACGTCGTTGCACTGTTCAGTAACGGATTTGGTTAGTTGATTATTCGATTTTTTTAGGGAGGTATTGTAGTTGATTGGTTTTAAGAGACTTAACGATACGCCGTAACTCGGTATGGGAATTGTCAGCTTTTGATAATTTATTAGACCAATATTATCATTATGCTTTTTTACTGCTAATTTATTCTGTCTTGTAAGTAGTTAATATCATATCTAATATTTTTACGTTCATTAACATTACTAGCACGTATTCACGGGATTTAAGTCTATTTTTGGTTTTAATAAGTTTTCTCAAAAATTTAGGCAGTGTTTAGGTTTATAATCAACTTTAACCTTAGGAACTGAGTTTTCTCTAGCCTCGGAAATCACACAAGTTAGGTTTTGCTACTTCAGCCTCATCATATTAACAGAATCAAATGATTTATTTGTTAAGGATATGTTTATTTAAATAAGTTCGATATTTATGCCAGTCGACAGAACCATACTTGTACTGCATATATGTTTGCTTTTCGACTGTTCCGAACAAAGAAAATACAACACGGCAAATGGTTGCATGAAAGAGCAGTAATTGCTTTCAAATCATGGATATCAAGAAGGTTAGAAGCTACAACTAGATCTGGTGTCGATGATTTATTGCCAGCGCAGTAGTGTACGAGTGTTGGCACGGGTGGCGCGTAAATACTGTAGTTGTGATCAAGCATATGTTCAAAAAGAATTTCACCACGACGATTAGTGTCACCAATGCTACACCAATGGGGATGACGGGCATTAAAATCACCTAAAAACATCACTCTTGCACCAGTGCTTAACAACATTTCAAGATCCCTAATCGAGATATCAAGATTGGGTGATTGTATACGGAAAATACTAAAACCTTTGAGAAGACACAGTAATTTCAATACCCACCGCCTCCATGTATTCAAGAATAGGGACAGTGGTTTGTATGTGTGGTATATTACATTTTGTTTAGGATACATACGCCTTGACCTCGACCGTCTTGGCGTTTATCCTGACGATAACAGTTGAACCCAGGTATATGAAGAGGTGCCCGGCTGCTAATCCTAGTTTCATTTATAGCTATAATATCCGCAGACAAATTATAAACAGCAAGGTCTATAAGCTGTGATAACTTTTCACGAATACCATCCGCATTCCAATACAAAATACGTAACATGTTAGAAGATTTAAACACAGTGACCTAAGTAAGTGAGCACTAGAATTATTATTAATAGAGATAATAATTATTATTAATAGAGATAACGAACTTGGCGGTAGGCAAAGAAAACAACAACACTGTTCTGTGATTATAAGTTTCGATTTTATTATTTATTTTTATGAAAATACAATAAATTTCTTCAGTTTATTAAAAAATAAGTCAGATTACATACTCACAAGTGTTATCCCAGCTTAACATATGCATTTAGTGCTAATTTAAATATTCCACCTGCACTGTCCTGCCAGCTCACCAACTTTGTGTTTATAAATTACATAATTATACTTTTCACAAATCATGGCAAACTATTATAATGTGATAGAATCACAAAAGGCTCTTGAATCCTTGTTGATGACAAAGATGTCTGAATTTGAGAAGCAGCTCAAGGCAAGTATTCCAGGAAGTAATGTCAACGTTGAACCAGTATTCCAGGAAGTAATGTAACGTCAACGTCTTTATGATGAATTTAGCTGCTTCAAGGACCATGTCTGGTCGATTTTAAACCTTTTGAGGCAACAGATCTCTGAAATTAGTCTAGTTGTTGATAATATTGAAATGAAACACTGAAGAAAGTATTTGTTATTTAATGGTGTACCTGAGGAACCTAATGAAGATCTCTCAAACTCTATTTCTGATATCTGCAGTAATAAGCTTGGTATAAAAGATGTATCCAAGGATAAGATTATTGCTTGTCACCGTCTCGGCAAACATTCTGAGGGCAAGCATCGTCCCGTGCTTGTAAAGTTTGTCCACCCAAATCTGAAAACTGCTGTGTGGAAGAAGAAGGCTAGTCCTAAGGGCTCTTCCTTTGTGCTGTCTGAGTTCCTAACCCACCAACGCCAGTCGCTTTTCTTGCTCGCGCGTAAAAGATTGGGGATGAAGAATTGTTGGACATTAGACGGCAACATCATCGTTAAGCTTCCCGATGGCACCAGACACCGTATTAATTACGAGGAGAGCCTTTCAAAACTGATTGCAAACACTGATGTCGTTGGTGAGGCACATTCAAGCGGAAATCAAGACTCATTGTCTGGATACAAGTCCAAACCCAAGAGAGCAGTGAGGGCAAAGAAATAGTGTTTCTCATTTACTTATCTCTTCGTATTTTTCTTTTATTATTGTTGCTAAGGTAAGGGTATTCTTTGTTAATCATGTACATATTTAAACTTTAGCTGCTCCTGGTATTTTTGAATTATAATTGAATTCAATTAAATTATGGATTATTACCTTATTATATACTTTATTGGTTATTTTTAACTTAGAATTTACTTCGGTAATTGTATAATTCGTTTGACATTGACACTTGACATAAATACTAGGTATCTTTTTTGTCTATTCTGACAGTTGACATAGATAATATACTGTGCAGCCTAGTCGTGCATGTAGATATCTAGATATCTATCTTCTTACAAAATTAGATATAATTATATCTAATAGATAATAAATTTAACGTGTCTGTTAAACCTATTATATACAAGGGTCAAACTGTAAGTTCTTAGAAAATCAAAAACTAAGCATTCTCCAAGTTATTAGTTTTATTATAACTTTTCAAAATAGCATCCATTTACATCAATACATCGCTGCATTCGATGGAACCATTGAGAAAAGCACCTTGCCCACTCGGCCTTAGGGGTCTCTTCAACGGTGTTTTGAAACGCAGCCACTGCTTCTTCGGGGTCCAAAAAATGTTTTCCTCGAAGTTTTTCTTTTATTTTCGGGAATAAATAAAAATCGCAGGGTGCGAGTTCTAGGCTATACGTTGGGTGACCCAGTAATTCCACGTCTAAGGTCTCCAAATAGTCGATCGTTTGCCTGGCAGTGTGCGACGAGGCATTGTCGTGATGAAGGAGGATCCTGCTGCGAGGTCGTTTCTCTCGAACTTTTTCCAAGACAAGTGACAAACAGTTGTTAGTGTACCACTCTGCATTAACCGTTTTCTGATCCTCTAAGACAACTGTCGCGTAATGACCTGTCTTTCCGAGGAACGTGGCCACCATCTTATTTCCAACACTTCGACCTCTCTTCACTTTAGTTGGCAACTCTTCGGAAGGAAACACCCACTGAGCAGACTGTCTTTTGGTTTCCAGATCATAACAGTAAATCCAGCTTTCGTCACCCGTTAGTATGTCGAACACAGCATTTGAGTCACCTCCGTTAAATTTTTGGATCATTTCTCGGCACCAATCAACACGGCGGAGTTTTTGAGCCTCGGTCAAATTATGCGGTATCCAGCGGGGACAAAGCTTCCTGACCGCTAAATGTTCATGGAGGATTTTGTGCACTTGACTCATACCTATGCCTAGACTTGTCCGAATCTGCTGATAGGTCACTCTTTTGTCAGTCTCTATCATACGCCGCACAACACTGATATTATCTTCAGTCGTCGCTGTAGAAGGCCGTCCCTCACGCAAATCATCGGTGAGATTAGTTCGACCACGTTTGAATTCATTAAACCAGTTGTAAACTGTGGCACGAGATGGGGCTTCATCGTGAAAAGCCAATCGAAGTCTATCATAACTTTCTTGTTGACTTATATGACATCGAAACTCATAAAAAATCATTGCACGAAAATTTTCTCGGCTTAAATTCATTCTGACGTGCACAGACAATTTTCAATTTGCCGCCAAATCGTAAAACAAATGACAAATGAATGAAATGTATACTCAATATTTTTGGTAAAGAGTTCTATTTTCAAAATTTAAACTTATTTTTTTAATATAATGCTTTTAACTTGTCAGTTCTAAAAACTTTCAGTTTGACCCTCGTAACAACTATATTTTTTAACTTATGTAAAATATATGACATTTTTTTTTTTTTTTTTTTTTATATATTTTATTGCAAAAATTAAAAAAAAAAATGTACAAAGGGCGGACTTAACGCTATGACAGCATTTTCTGCCAGCCAACCCAGAATAGTGTAGGAGAGTAGTCAGTAGGATGTGCACATAAAAGTTAAAGAAAAATTTAAAATACATACATAGCAATAGATGCCTAAAAATATATATAATAATAAAACAATATTTTCTATGTTATACATAATATAAAAATATACCTATTCATAAATATGCATAAACATATACATACACATACACATACATATAAAATATAATATACATACATACCACACATACAAATAAATATAATATACATATAATCCAATTATAATAAAAATTTTAGATGGAAAGACATCAAGTAGTATTGATAGATGACAGATAAAATTTTTTACTTGGCGCTTGAAGGAATCGCGCGATGGAGCTCTACGAATAGAATCAGGCAAAGTGTTCCAAAGCCGTGCTGCAACTAGAGAGAAGGAGTTGGAGACAAAGCCAGATTTATGGGAAGGTATGAAAAGGGTTAGTAATTGAGAGGATCGTGGGGGCTTATTATGAGTAGCGGAAAAAGAGAAAATTTAGAGGATAAATAAGTAGGAGCATTAGGATCAGTAAGGATAGAGTAGAGAAGACAGAGAAGCCGAGTATATCTACGTTCTCGTATAGGAAGCCAGTGTAACTGTTTCCTAAAACGAGAAACGTGGTCGAATTTTCGAAAACCAAAATATAAAGCGAATGCCAGAGTTAAGGAGACGGTCAAGTTTATTCAGGTGCTCTTCCGACAGATCTAGATAACAGGAGTCACCGTAATCAAGAATTGGAACCAAGAGGGTAGTAACAAGTTGGATTTTAGTTTCGGTAGGAAAAAAATTTTTTAAACGCATCATGGAATGCATGGTGGCGTAAAACCCTACGAGAAACTTCTTTAATATGACCCCCCCAACTAAGTTTACTGTCAATGATAATGCCGAGGTCCTTAACACTACTACTGAACTCTATGGGTGTATTATTGTATCGCAGGCTGGGCAGAGTCAGGACATCTATCTTACCTAACTGTTTCCTGCTACCTATAATGATGGCCTGACACTTGGATGGATTGACAGCGATACCATATTTAGCGGACCAAAGAGATATGCGGTGAAGATTTTCGTTTAGGGAGTTAATAGCCGCGGCAAGATCACTGACAGAAGAGTGTTCGTAGAGCTGCAAGTCATCGGCATACAGATGGTAGTGCGAAGTTAAAATTTAGTGATGGCGTTTAAAAAAACAAAAAATAACAAGGGAGATAATATGCCGCCTTGAGGA
The DNA here is from genome assembly GCA_037178615.1 of Dione vanillae. NCBI lineage: Eukaryota > Metazoa > Arthropoda > Insecta > Lepidoptera > Nymphalidae > Dione > Dione vanillae. The sequence continues at coordinate 1,510 of JAZFAU010000429.1, read as the reverse complement.
ACGCCGGCACTCACTTCGCACCAATCAGATTGTAGTTGACCAATGCGTATGGATTGCCGACGCCCTCGAAGATAAAAAGAAAACCATTCAACGACAGAGTCTGACAAGTTAGCATGGGAAAGGAATGCAAAAAGGGGGTCATGGTCTACTGCATTGAAAGCATTACTAAAGTAAATTAGCACGAGTACTGTGAGTTGTTGGTTTTCCATGGCAATGCGAATATCGTCCGTGACCTTTAACAATGCTGTTGTTGTGCTGTGACCTGGACGAAAGCCCGATTGGAGTGGACTGAGTAAGTCGCATTTATGAAGGTAGCAGGAGATTTGTTGGTGTGCAATGGACTCCAGGATTTTGGATAAGAAGGGAAGAATTGTTATAGGACGAAAATGAGAGGGTAGCGAAGGATTTGATATTTAGGGAGTGGGAGAAAAAAAGCCTTGCGCCACATCTCAGGGAATGTACTCATGGTAAAGGAGAAGTTTACGATATGAGTTATGGAGGGAATCAAAAAATTTGAGGATAAGGGTAATCATAACTCGACTTCCCCCGTCGCAGCCAACCGCCTTAGATTTAATCAAAAGAATGGTCTTCTTAACATCATTTTCCGTAATAGGAGAAAAGCTGAAAGGTGCGGAAGTGATTCTAGGCAAGTCATGTATTTCAGAAAGTGTTGAAAGTTTAGTTTGCAAGTCGAGGACTGGAGGTGAAAAAAAGTGAAGATTAAGAATATTTAAATCCATTTGAGATTGATCGGAGAAAGTTTGAGACTTCCCAAATACCGAGGGTATTTAAAAATTTTAAAGTTTCCTCGGGAGAAGATTCACGTATTTTGTCAAAGATATATCGGCTTTTAAAGGGTTTCCTACACAACTGATTACAACGATTCCTTGCAGCTTTATAAGCTGACCAGTTGAGAGCAGAACGGTCCCTCTTGTACTTACGGAAGGCTTCATCCCTCTTGGCCCTCGCTTTTCTTAGATCGTCATTAAACCAAGGTTTAAAAATTTTTTTTTATTTTTACAAGACGTAAAGGCGAGTGTCGGTCGAATAACTAAATTTAAATTTTAGAGCAAAAAAAATGCAACTTCTCGTCAATTGACGGCAACACCTCTATCTGCGTCCATGGAATAAGAGTAGCATCGTCCAATAACCTATTGAGATCTAGATTACGGTAGCTTCGCAGCAGCAGCTTTTTGGGGTTTTGGGGCTTAGGTGATCTAAATTTTAAAAGAAGCGAATATTAGATCGTGGTGTGAGAATTCCGGCGCTGAAAACTGACCAATTTAGAGACCATGTCACTATTAGACTTTATAATTAAGTCAAAGAGACTATCGAGACCGTCGATTGGGTGATGTGTTGCAGCGAGCGGTAGAACCTGGAGGTTAAAGGAGTCTAGTATAAATCTGAGCTTAGACGACCGATAATTACTCTTGATCAGACAGGTGTTGATATCCCCCATTACAATAAGATTAGTGTACTTAGGCATCAGATTCTCAAAGGAGGACTCAAG